>JAQZBX010001813.1:34085-57953 GCA_029593785.1 Cabassous unicinctus | reverse complement strand
GAGACTGAGTAGTTTTGTAGCCTAGACCACATCTAAAATTAAAAGAGACTCTAGGAGAGTTCATGGTCAGGGTCTAGGTAAGTACTTTTCCACTTACCAATGGTACTAGGTAACAGCCATCGACAGTGAAGTCCTGAAGAAGAAGAGGTGGGACTAAGGCAATAAAATCACAGGAGGAAAAGGAGTAACCTCATCTCCTCTTCATTATCACAACTTTATAACATAAAGCATAACTGACCCCAATTTTTCAAATGAGAAATCTGAGAGTGAGTTGGGATTCAAAACCAGACCAATGCAACTGAAGTTCATGCTGTTAACCTCTGACTACATACCTGAAGAAATACAGCAACAATTTCAAAATTTTGCCAAAGGATGATTTCTCCTGACAAAATGAGAACAAAAGCTCTTGCCTTCTCTTCCTTTTCTGAATCAAAAGTACCCCCGGTTTGGTGGTGGGGTGGTTATATGGGAATCCTGTATTTTATGCACGATTGTTCTATAAACCCTCAACTTCTTCAGTAAAGAAAAAAATAAATAAATTCCTGTTATTTAGGCCAAAAAAAAAAAAAAAGTGCTTCCCAAATCTTTGCTAACACTATTGGTTCTATACTTCTATTGCATAATTTACAGCACAAATTCATGATATATCTATGGAGATATGCAATCTTATATCCAAAAATCAAATTCCTGAGATTTTGTAAACAAGTTCCAGTAAAAAATTAGGACATATATAAAAGGGAAATAAACATCTCTAAACTTTAAAGAACCTACTGGAGCTGGTAGAGCTACATACAAATAAGCACAGAATTTTCAATCACGTCTGTAAATTATTCTATTCTGCATTTTCAGCTCTCAGGAGAAAAATGAATTTTTTTATTAATATGGAAAATAACTAAAAATATTTCCTTTGTCATACTATTTCCATATACCCAATTTTTCCTAAACATTTTTCACCATGAAGTAGCCAAAATACTTAGTATTTTTTGCTATATCATTATTGCAATACTATACAAATAAACCACTACAAATAATAGCAATAACAATAGAAAGTTACATACTACTTAAGCCAGTCTTAAAATCCAATGGTGTTTCTATAGAAGTGATTGCTTTTCCTTTATGTCTACTAAAAACAATAAAGTAATTTAGTGTTACTACTGCACAATATTGGTTAAAGAAGTAAAAATCAAAGACGGGTTAAGAAATGTCGATTTCTTGCACTATGTTTCTTTATACGTGCAAATGAAGAAACCATATAATTATGCATTTGGAGATCAACCTGAGCACCAGTTATTGACCATGGTGTTGACTCTTCCCACACCATGCAGCAAAGCCTACCAATCACCGGCCCGCAGAAAGCTCCGTGTCCACCGGCTCTTCAGGCAGCAGCTTTGGCAGTGGATATAGCATGGACAGCGAAGGAAGCAGCAGCACGGCAGGGGAGACTAATCTATTTCCTATTCCAAGGATGTAAGTTGTTCTTTTTGCCTTCTACAAAGTTAATAACACCATGAGTCAGATTTTCTTAACATTTAACAGGAAATAAATGGATAATTAGCCAATTCTGAGTCATTGTCCCTGAAATACTTGAACCGTTTATGCCTAGATAAAAAAAAAAATATTTTTTTTTTTTAAATAGGTTGTTCAGGAAAAATTTGATTATTTCAGTTAATTCTAAAGAGGAATACTGGTCACTACCAAGCCTATTTAATTGGTATAATCTTTATTTAACATCAAAACTGCTAAAATAATAGTTTAGCCATCAAGTTCAGTGGCCGTATACTGATGTTTTAATCAAATATGACCAAACACAAAAATTATTGGTATTGAAGATGAAAATAGTCAGATTACTTTGAATCATTAGAGATTTAACCATGCTTAAAGAACCCATATAACATACTTGATATAGATAGCACATTGGGCTAATCACATATACTTTTAACTGTAATTCTTTCCATGATTATAATTGAAGATTTTGAAGTATTTCAGTATTTTCTAGAATTAATATCAAATAGTATATAGGTCCCTTAGTAGAAACTTTCCAAATAAACCACATTCATAGTATGTTAACCCTCAAGAAAATCATATTTCAAATCAACTGTAAAACCAAGACAGATTGTGTTAAAAAAATGTGTGATAGGTTTAGTCACATTGGTGAAATAATAAAGTAGTACCCAAGATAAATGTATAGCTTATGTCTGTTCCAATACCAAAATCTAAACTTGCTATCTTACCTCCTCCTTCCCATTAACTAGTCTCCTGGGTTTTCAAAAAACACCACTGGGCCATTGAGCAACGAGGATCTAGGTCAGGAACTAATCTAGCCTTAAAAAATCTATTTTTGTAAGACCTGTGGGAAAAAATCAAAAGAAAAATAATATTACATGATACATAAAAGTTCTATGAAATCAAAATTTCAGTATCCAATAAAATTTTATTGGAACACAGCCATGACAATTTGTTTATGTTTTGCCTAATGCAAATTTTGTGCTACAAGGGCAGAATGGATTGGTTACAATAGAGAGTGCCTAAAATATTTACTCTCTGCCCTTTTACAGAAATCAGTTGCTGACCCCTGTTCTGGGTTCTTGTTAAGGGTCTTTCTCAAATTTTCTAGTACTGAGTGAAGCCTTCTCAGGAAATGAAACTTCTATTTCTCCTTGTTTTAATATGAAGGCTTTTATAAATTTTTCCTTTTGATCCCCAGAATAGTTCTAATATTTAGATAATGGCTTAGTTCACAAAAGCAAAATAATGGGGAAATGGATTTTTACGGTGAAAATGTAATTAATTATTTTGTAGTTTACGGCTGTATTGTTTTACTTCAATAATGTATGAATGGCCATCTTTTAAAAAAATGTATTCTTGTTATTAATATTTATTAATATTAATAGTTATAATAAGTAATAATTTATTAATAGTTATTGGTAATTAATCTGTCATATTTTATTGGAGGAGATTTACAAAAGGAAGGTGATCTCATTTGTACTGAGAACTGATAATTCCAGTTTGACTGAAAGGAATTTCAGCAAATTCATTAGATTCCTTTGTGTAAGCTGTGAAAATCATATGAATTAATAAAGGTTTTGCCCCAAATGTTCTGATACCCTTTCATCTTATCTGTACCTTTCAAAATATATAATTTAACATTGATGAAAAATTATAACTTCCAGAGTGTAAGCCATGTTATTTCCTCAATTTCTGAATACCAGAAGTGGAAGTAGATTATGCTTTTTATTTACACATGTACCACATTCCAACTTGGGTATTTTTTTTTTCTCCAATTTTCCTGTTACTCTTATAAACCAAAGTCTCTCAACATTGTCTAGGAGTCTATTATTTTGCATATGAGCAGAAAGAAAATTCACTTTTCTAAAGCATCCCAGAATATATGTAAGAAATAATTTTTGGTATTTCATTTATATGTCTCATCATGTCTATCTAACACAATCAATGTTTGGACTAGGATAAGTGTTCAACAAATAAGTATTGATTGATTAACAAATATAAACTATAAAAATGTGCAGTCTGAATGGCCTGAATTGAGGTTTACTCATTGGAAATTCAGAAAAAATAGTTTTGTTTTGTTTTCACACCACTCACAGTTACATTTCCTTTTACTACATTTAACTTCATAATGATGCAAAAGTTTCCTGTATAATCTTGGAAATCCATTGAATACACATTTTGGCTAACAATTTTATTACTAGCACTAAAAGTGATAATAACCATTTTCTTAAATTTCAACATAATGCAAGAATAGTCATTTTTTCAGTATTTTTAATTCAGAGATTATTCCAAGGATCACCATATGGCACATTTACAACACTAAATAGGCCCTCAATATCAATTGAATCATTTTTTAAAAAAATTTTAAAGAAGCTTTAGAGTACATAAATGTTACACAAAAAATATAGGGAATTCCCATATACCCCATCCCCTCCCCCTCCTACACTTTCCCTCAATAACATCTTTCATTAGTGTGGTACATTTGTTACAAATTGATGAACACATATTGAAGCATTGCTACTAACCATGGTTAATAGTTTACATTATAGTTTACACTTTGCACCTCACAATTTTATAGGTTTTGGTAAAATGTATAATGGCCTGTATCTGTCATTGCAATGTCATGCAGGACAATTCCAATGTCCCCAAAATGCCCCATATTACACCTATTCTTCCCTCTCCCTATCCTCAGAACCTCTGGTGGCCACTGCCTTTATATCAATGTTACAAGTTCTTCCATTGCTAGAATAATAATAATTCCACTTTAGTCCATAGTTGCATTCCCCCTTTATATTTGTTCTTCCCTCAATCTTGAGGATTTTGGGGTGCTGATGCCACTCTGTTTCTGATTGAGAGGGGGTCTTAGATTCCATGGGGCAGAGGGATGGAACTGTCTTGCTTGTAGTTGTAGATAGTCTCCATTTTGGGGGATGGGCATTATCCAACATCATCCTTTTGTTAAACGTCCTGGGCGAGTCCAGTGAACTGGAGAGTAGGTGCTGCAGCTCTGATGAGATTCAGGGCTCAACCGGCATACAAATAGATCGAAGATTTAAGTCTCTGGGACATATAACAAGATATTTTTTTGGCTAACTCTACCAAGAGAGTGTACTTCTAAAGGTGATATTGCTGTTAAGTTATTAAACTTTTCTTCCTCTGAGTAACAGAGTGGAATTAATTTTTTAATCTTATCAACTACTTGTCTTGAAGATTTAGTCAACAGTGAAAGTGTAAATAGAAGCTTTGTGCCTTGCTTAAACAAGACTTTGTATATATATTGAGACACAGACCGTGTATGCATATGTGTGTAAAGATATAAAAACTCCTCAATTATCCATGTAAAAATGGAAAAAAAAACCCTTCAATTCTAAAGCAAAATATTAAAATTGCATGATTGACAGATATTTGATAAAGAAATAAGACAGTAAGTTTTGAAGTATTATATTTGGACTAAAAAGGTATAATAAACAATTTCCCTTTTTAAAAATATGCATGATGTTGAGCAATTTACTGAGCGCATATTTGCCATTCAAATAATTTATTGCAGGTTTGATTATACAAAATCATTTTACTTTTTGTGAACTTAGCATCCTCACTGCATTCAGGAGATCATAATTTAATATACAACCTTTTATTTTCATTTTAAATAGAGGGAAGATGGGTCAGAATGGACAAGAACCTGTAAAACAGCCAGGAGTGGGAGTAGGACTAGCAGACCCTGATGGTAAGTTAAAATCGACAATACTGGAATCTGTTTGAATCTACATGCTACACTGTAAGTGTTATATTTATCTTTTAATATAAATGTAAAATCTAAGCACTAGGTAGTAACTCATTTTTATTTATTAAATGAGAATTGCTTTGTAACTTCATTTAACAATTTCCCTATTTCATCATTCATATTTAACATTTATGTACTTTGGGGAAATGAAAATTTAAAAGAAAAAGAATGAGAAAAATGACAGAAAAGAGACTCAGAAGACTTTCTCAAGGAAAAAATATTCTTTTGAAATTTTTGTTTGTTTTTCTAAAATACCATGAAAATGAAAAACATATCATGGAACCTCATGTAAGTCAATGGAATTTCTTAAATATATGAAGCTGAGAAGGAGCTAAACATGTAAAAAACATTCATTTTAAAGAAACTAATTTATAAACTGGCTTCTAATGTGAATTTGAAATTAAATTTGGTTCTATGAAACAAATGATAAATGTACTACAAAATATAAAAAAAATTCTCAATGTCTAGCAAATACATAATAAGAGAATCTATAAGATATACAATCACTAACATTCTTTTATAATATCATGATAAAATCTGGTAGCCCTGTTATCCTTAATGAGTTGCACCAACCTCTCAATAATTTCAGCTATTCTAAGTACTTTATACTATTCTAAGTACTTCTCATGTATTATTTCACTTAACTCTTACAATTACCCATGAGTTAAATAATACTATTTTACTAGTTTTACATAAAGGGATTCTGAAGTACTAATACTACATGAGTTCAGAGCAAAGTGAAATGAACCTAGGAAAGTGGTACCAATTCTCATTGTTAAAATGAATGATTGTGGGCATGGCACTGTCTTAGTTTTCCAGGACTGCTATTACAAATACCACAGACTGGTTGGCATAAACAATGAGAATTTTTTGTCTCACAATTTTTGAGGCCTGAAGATGAAAATCAATGTATCTGTGGACCATGCTTTCTCTGAAGATGGTAGCATTCTGGTGATGGCTTGTCTGCAATACATAACTCAGTCTCTTCCTCTGTCACGTGGCAGTTGGTCTCCTTCTGTCTCCTTCTCCTCACTCCTACTACCATGTCCAAATTTACTTTACTTATGAGGATTCCAGTCATATTGGTAAGGCCCACCCTGACTCAATTTGTCCTCATACCTACAGGACCTTGGGTTAGGACTTAAACATGTCCTGTGGGGAAAATTCTTCAATCCACAACAGTATCACAAGAACTGAAAAGGAGGCCCGGAAGAGAGAGCAAGAGATTTTAGCTTCAAAACTGATCCTGTTACCATTAACCTGACCTGTTCTCTTTAGTTTCAGAAACCTCGTCTGTCAAAGGCTGGGTATAAGGTATCCCTAAGATTCCTCACGAATCTAAATGATTACTGCATTTTTCTGATTACACTCAAAATTCTCTAATTTTCTTTGTACTCATTTAAAGGCTGTGCTTCCTCTGCCTGTTGCAATGTTCATCAGGGTGCCATCCACAAACCACCAATCCTTTTACCCACCTTCTCTCTGGATAATCTCTTTAATTCTAGTCTATATGCTGATAAGTCCCAAACCTACCACCCAAATTCCCTGGAATTCAGACTCAGTGGCCAGGCACCCATGCCCAACCAGAAAAATAAAAATTACTCTGAATATTAAAAATAGTAGAAATTTAAGACTGGTAATTTTTTTATGTACTCATGGGAGAGGTCAAGAAACAGAGCAGGGAATAGTGAGGCAGCAGAAGGAGCTACTGCCCTGGTAAGCTGAGGACAATTGGGCCTGAAACTGGGGCAAGTCTGTTTTGCTCGGAGTAGAAGATAAGAAAGAGGCACAGCAAATTCCAGAAATTATCTCCTGAGATACACAAGAATGAAGAGAAATATCTTTTTTCTCTCTTCTTCATATTTTTCATTCTTCTGCCAGTGTTTGACCAAACCCAACTGGAAGCCAACTGACAAAGAAGCCTGAGAAACAGTCTAATGGGCACTTACTCTGAGGAGAGCAGGGAAAAGGGCAAAGAACAGATCAGAGGGCACAAAAGCCTACAACAAGCACCATATTTTACCTGGAGATCTAATAAATGCGTTGAACTTCACATGTCCTGAATTTAACTCATCCTCTTCCCCATTTTGCTTCCTCTTCTTATGCTTTTCTACAACTTCACAAAAACTTTCTACTTACACCATTATATGCATATAATCTTATCAATGTTCCTTGAATTAAATTTGTCTATTTCTATGCCTGTCTCCTCCATAAGGTTGAACAACACTCAGGCCAGAATTATGTTTTATTCATCTTGGTATCCCAGTAGAAAACCTTGCCCATGTGGTTGCTTAAAGAATGTTTGTTGAGTGAAAGAATAACTAATATGATTATGTATTAAGTTAAATGACCATTTTCCAGGTATAGAGGAATAAATACATGTGCAGTTTCTTAAAAGATTTAGCTACTTAATTTCACTTGTCTTTTAATTTTAAGGTTTATATATAAAATTATTTAGCATAAATGCTAACAGCTGTCAAGGAATAAAAATTGTTCATCCTAATACTGCTTTCTTCTTTCCTATCGGTCCCACACAAAACATGCTTATTTTCCAAGAAAAAGCCAATCATAGGCTTCTTTAATTTTATTTCAACTTATCAGTCAATATGTTTATACTTTAGTGAATTGACCGTGATCAACAGTTATCTCAGATCAGTTATTGAGCAGAGGGGCAGGGGTTGAAGATGACAACAAGATAGAATATGTAATGTAATGTGAGTCATTTATAGCTATGTGCCCTTCTGCTAGCAATATTTTGGGCAAGTTGTTTTTGATTGAGATGTTACTGACATTTGAAAATGACCAAACTTATAATTTATTTTTCAATAAGAAGTTGGACATAAATAGTACTATAACAGAGATATATATATAAAATAACTAATAATATGGGAAGAAAATCACAATGAATATTAAACCTTTAGAGATACTTTTAAATTAGGAAGTCTATATAGACAGAAAATAAGGAGAAAGATTATTAAATTATACAAAAATTAATTTGTTTTAAGCACATCAGAAAAAGACAGAGTGCAAATTTTGTTTGTCCATATGGAAATAGGGAATCAACTCTGTGTTTTACTTGAGGTATATGTAGGAATTATATTTTGTCTGTTTTAATTTGAATGACCCAGAGAATTGTCTTGACTTCTTTTTAGGCTGTCAGTCAACAAAAACACCATTACAATGAGAAAACAAAAAATAAACATATAAATCAAATGGTCAGTTCAATTTATTTTTAGACAAACTGCATAGTTTCCTGATTGATTTTTTCCTCTTTTCAGTTCTTCTTTAGGACACCATGAAAAGAGTGTTTATTTGTAGATAAGCATAGTTTTCTTGAAATTGTAATGCCCCAGTTCATCATGAGTCTTTTATTATATTCATTTAAACATTTTGTTTTATGAACTACTTGGTCCCCTCTAAGGGAAATCTATCTACAAAGATTTGCTGTATGACAATAGACTTTAAATCAAAAGTTATATCATAGATTTTAAGTAATGACCTTTAGACAGCTTGTTCCCATAAATTTTTAAACTTGTTTTGGCATAGTATTGTGCAAACTTAAAAAGTAAGGTTTTACGGCAATGAAATTTTGTGTGGAGCATGTTATGAGAATTTTTTAATACTAAATAACCATGTCCTTCTTCTACTTATTGAGGAAGTCTATTTATTCTAATTTCTGAATTTAAAAATAAGAATAGGAAAAAAACTAGTGTCCACTTATTAATTTTCTCCAATAATATTCCATCTTCTTTATAGAAGTGATTCATAAATTTTAATCTCAGCAGAAGATTAAATTGGTAGGTCAGGATATGAGAGCAACCACAAGTTCTGGGGTTCTGATCTAAGTTATAGTAAATATAGTAATATGATTCTAGACTGTCTCTACTAATTAATGGTTGAAATGCTACAATTTAAATAAGTGTACAGTGCAAAATGCAAATAAGCAGATGTTTGTCATATATCTAACACTCTTTAAATTGTAGCTATTATTAAATAAGAAAAAAAAATCTACTTTAGATTTCTCTGAAAATTTGGAATCCTATCCAAAGGAGAATTGCTAAAATACCATGCACTTGTTGGGAAAACTACACAAGACCTCTTTTCTTAAAGATTTAGTTAGAACCAATTAGGCTTTCTATTATACAGACAAAAGCTTTCCCAATTTATATTAAAATCTCCATTGACACCCTTATGATAGGCTATCTGGCCCTTTTCTACAGTGATTTTTATTAGTTAGATATATTTAATAGTGTTATCTGAGAAAAAGCACAAGCTCAAATGGAAAGAGGCTATGACTGTAAATTTCCACTGACAGTAATTAGTAATTTCCACTAGCTTCCAGAGGAGAAAATTATGATTGTTTTAATTTCACTTTTAGATGCTACATTTTATAAGCCTGATATTAAGCAAGTCCCTCAATTTTCAGGTTCTTAATCCACAAAAGCAAGAATAATAATAGTACCTACCTCTTCAGTGTGTTTCAAGGATTAAAAGAAATAGCAACTTGTAAGGTGCCTGTCACAGTGGCTGATGCATAGTAAATTTTAACTATTAATATCGTATTTTCAATAATGCCCTACATCATGTAATTGACTTCTCCTAGCCTAAATTTTCCTTAGTCCTTTAAATCCACATTTTTAAAACATTTTCTTCTTTCTGCCTTTTGGCATACCTCCAAGACAAGATGTTCTTAGAGTCCCACAATTTCCCATTTTTGTAGAAATGATACATATATTTATTATTTCAATCAACACTTCTCCCCAAAATACTTCTGATTTGAACCCCTTGTGTAAAACTATCTCCCCTATGTGGAGAATTGTTATTAGATCTTATTGTATTTTCCTAAATTGCCTGAAATTTTAAAGTCAGCATTACTCAAATACATTGAAAGTGAAAGGATGGATAAAAATATTCCCTGCAAATAGTAATAAAAATAGAGCTGGGGTAGCCATAGTAATATCAGGTAAGATAGATTTTAAATCAATAATTGTTACAAGGGAAAAAGAAGGATACTATACTATTAAGGGGTCAATTCAACAAGAAGATATAACAATTACAAATATATATGCACCAAACAGCCAAGCTCAAAAATATGTGAAGCAAATATTGACAAATTTGAGGGGAGAAATAGACAGTTCTACATTTATAGTAGGAGATTTCAATGCACCACTTTCAATAATGAATAGAACACCTAAACAGAAGATAAGTAAAGAAATGGAAAACTTGATTGATACTCTAAACCAACTAGACTAACAGACATATAAAGAACACTTCATCCAATAGCAGCAGAATACACATTCTACTCTAGTGCACATTATCATTCTCAGGTATAGACCCGATGCTAGGTCAAAAAAACAAACTCAATAAACTTAAAAATACTGAAATCAAACTATGTATACTCTTTGACAAAGTGAAATGAAGAAAGAAATCAATAACAGAGGAAGAACTGGAAAACTCACAAATATGTGAAAATTAAATAATATACTCTTAAACAACCAAAGGTCAAAGTAGAAGTCATGAGGGAAATTAGGCAATATCTTGAGGAGAATGTATATGAAACACAACTTACCAAAACTTACGAGATTCAGCAAAGGCAGTGCTGAGAGGACAATTTATAGCTCTAAGTGCTTACATTAAAAAAGAAGAAAGTTCTCAAATCCAAAACCTAACCACCCAACTAGAAGAACCAGAAAAGAAGAGCAAACTAAACCCAAAGTGACAGAAAGAAGGAAATAACAAAAGCTAGAGGAGAGATAAGTGAAATAGAGAATAGAGAAAAACAATAGACAGGATCGATGAAACCAAAAGCTGGTTCTTTGAAGACATCAATAAAATCAACAAAATTTGCTAAACTGAAAAAGAAGAGAAAGAATAAAAATAACTGAAATCAGAAATAGGGGGGTGGGGACATTAGTTACAATCCCACAGAAATAAAGAACATTATAAAAGGATACTATAAACTATTGTATGCCAACAAATTAGATAACCAAGATGAAATGAACAAATTCCTAGAAACACATAAACTACCTACACTAACTCAAAAAGAAATAGAAGATCACAATAGACCAATCAAGTAAAGATATTGAATCAGTAATCAAAAACCTCCTAACAAACAAAAGCCCAGGACCAGATGGCTTCACTGGTGAATTTTACTAAACATTTCAAGAATTAACAACACTCCTTCTCAGGCTCTTCCAAAAAATTTTGAAAAAGCAGGTATATTCCCTAACTCATTCCAAAAAGCCAACATCATCCTCATACCAAAGCCAGATAAAGATACCACAAGAAGAGAAAATTACAGATCAATATCCCTTGTGAATAGCCAAAAGTATATTGAAAAAGAACAGTTGGACTACTCACACATATTACAAAGCTACAGTAATCAAAATGACATGATAATAGCCTAAGGACAGACATATAGACCAATGGAATTGAACCGAGAGTTCAGAAATAAACTCTCACATTTCCAGCCAATTAATTTTTGACAAGGATTCCAAGTCCACACAGTGGGGAAAGAACAGTCTCTTCAACATGTGATACAGGGAAGCAGAGGAGGATTGTGGGTAGATGACAGAGTAGGAATCTCCAGGAATCAATCCCTCCACCAAAACAACTATTGATCTGCAGGGACTGTCTTAATCAACTATTATGAAATTCTGGAGTCTAGTGGAACACTGTGCAGCATCCAGGGAAGAGCAGAAGGAAGAGGTTGGTAAATTGTGATAAATACCCACGAGTTTCACTCTCCCTGCAGCAGCTACCATCCCTACCCCACCCTCAGCCTCATGGTGGGCAGCAGTGGGAACTGCAACCCAGGCTCCTGGTGCAGCTTGCTGGTAGCAAGGTGGAACATAAAGACCTAGTCTTCCAAAATCCAGAGGACTGTGCTTCTGATCAGTGACTTCAGATTTCTGGGGACTGGCTGAGAACAGCCATTGTTCCAGCCCCCCTCAGGCAAAGGCATCAGAGGAATCTTAAAGACAATAATGTTCCTAGAAACTACAGAAAACAGTTAAAGGGCTGCATTAACTGGGCAAGTGCTGAATCAAGAAAACAGAGGTTCAAAAGCCATAGGAGAAGCTCCTAGCACCCTTGATGGCCCTCTTCTCTTCTGCCTCCACAATGCAGGGTGAGACAGTTTGCACTCCCATTGTGAGCTGCTGGCCATGTTTCAGAAGGAATAGAGTGGCTACTATTAAGAAAATGGAAAATTACAAGTGTTGGAGAGGATGTGAAGAAATAGGAACAAATTCATTGTTGATGGGAATGTAAAATGGTGTAGCTGCTATGAAAGACAGTTTGGCAGTTCCTTGGTTAAGTATAAGATTACCGTATGACCCTACAATCCCACTCCTAGGTGTATACCCCCAAAAATTGAAAGCAGGGACTTGAACAGATATTTGCTCATCAATGTTCATAGAAGCATTGTTCACAATTTCCAAAAGATGGAAGAAACTCAAGAGTCTATCAACCAATGAATGGATAAAATCAATGTGCTATGTACATACAATGGAATATTATTCAGCCATGAAAAGGAATGCAGTTCTGATACGTGCAACAACATGGATGTATCTTGAAGACATTATGTTGAGTGAAATAAGCCAGATACAAAGGACACTGATATGAAATAATTAGATTAAGCTAATTCACAGAGTCAGAAACTGGAATACAGGTTACCAGGGGCTAGGTGTGAGTAAGGAATGGGGAGTTAATGTGAATTGGAACAAAATTTCTCTATGGGATGATGGAAAAGTTTGGATAATGGATGGTACAACATTGTGAATGTAATTAATAGCACAGCTTATATATTTTAATGTGGCTAAAAGGGAAAATTTTTAATTGTATGTATGTTATTAGAATAACTTTTTTAAAAAAATCCAAGGAAATGTACAACACAGTGAATCCTAATGTAAACTATGAGCTATAGTTAATAGTTTAATTATAAAAATATTCTTTCTTGAATTGCAACAAATATGCCACACTAATGCTAGATATTAATAATAGGGTGGTATAATGGGAACTCTGTATTTATGCATGATTTGATAAACTTGCAACTTCTCTAACAAAAAAAATTACAATTATAATATAGTTCCATTGTTTGTACCAAAGTTACCACACTAATGCAATGTGTTAATATTAGAGGTTGGGAGGGTAGATGGTTACTCTATATTTTCTGCATGATTTTTTATAAAACCTACAAATTCTCTAAATATATATATATTAAAAATTAACCCATACCCTTAACAACAAAAGCAACTGCTGTTTATTTACCAGAAAATCTGCTAAGATCTTTAAAATCAGTGGCCCCAATTGTCACAGCAATCCTATATTGTAGGTATAATAATTTAATATTATCTATTATGTAGGTTTTGTGTGCCAGGATGTTCCTAGTGTAACTGGATTTTGTCTAGGTTCTTGACTAAGCTTCAAGAAATGAATTTCAAGAGCATGTCAGGTTAGTTAGGCCAGTAATTTATTAAGGTAGGGAGGGAAGAGAAATGGGAGAAAATAACAGATCATTGATCCCTGGTAGATAGGAAGGGGCTGCAGAGTGATAAAGAGGGCCGATTTACAGACTACAATTTCTCATTAAAGTTTATAAATGCCCAGGTTTTACTTGCATATTGATCTAGGCAGGTACGAAGAAGGCCAGAACAGGGCACAAACAGAAACCGGGACAGAACAAAGACAAGAGAGAGCAAAAGGCCTTTGCACTTGCTTTTTAAACCATTAATTATTCCACCCCTTTGCTAATGACATGGGAGAAGTCCCAGCTGTTTGCTGTTTTGATTACCCCACCCATCAATACACTGGGAAGGCCCAATGATAAGGTCCCTGGAGAATATCCGAGGCTTCTCCTGGCTTCCAGAGGAAGTCTTGTTCTGAATGGGAGAATCTGTGAGGTTCTCCCAGCAGCCATCTTGGGGGTATCAATGTCCACATGGACTTTTTGCCAAGTTCCAGATCCATCTATTGATTCCTTATTTTACTAGCCTGCTTCACCAGTGTATAGCACAAAATACTTACTTGATACATATTTTGAATTACAAAATCAAGACTTAGAGAAGCTAAAGATTAAATCAAGCCTAGCAATATATTTCAATTTCAAGTTATGAAATTGAAGCATATATTCTCATAAAAATATTGTGATAGAGTTTTAAAATCAAGATTCTTTGAATATGCCTACCACTCCCAAACACTTTGAAAAGTAATGTCAATCCCATATGCTAATGGGCAAGGTTATAAGGAATTTACCATCCAAAAACTGAAACCCGGAAGATGATATTACTTCAATTAAAAACTACATGTCAGGGAGCAGATGTAACTCAAGTGGTTGAGCACCTGTTTCCCATGTACAAGGTCCTAGGCTCAATCCCCAGAAGCTCCTGAAAAACAAACAAACAAACAAAAAAAAACAGCTACATGCAACATTGACTTAAAAGTATAGTAACACTGCATTTTACTTATTGCACTTCTTTTTGCACAAACACAGCTGATCTAGAGAAGATGGTTAAAGCTGAGCTGAGCCTCCACTATAAGGAACCATAGGGTCTAGTGCCAACAATAGAGGGGCAGACAGACATGTTACTGAACATGTCAAATACTGGGATAAGAATTATAATAGAGGTAAATGTACACTGATTATTAAGGCTCTCTAGGTTGAATTAAGAAAGACTTTTTGGCAAAGAAGAATATTTTAGATAGTTCTTGGAATATGAGCACTACATAGTCTATCTAAAAGGGGGCTTCCAAGGGTTCCAGGAAGGGGAACATGGTTCAAAGCCCTAGAGATATAAGAGAACATGGCATGCTGGTGAAACTACAGACACTACTGTGTGACTGTGGCTTAGTTCTGTGCTGGAGGGAGTAGTGAGAGATAAAGCTTGAAAGTTATTCATAGTTTAGATGATTTATGGAATATCAGATGCTATCATGAGGAATTTGGATGTAAGATAGACAATTGGAAGCTATAGATGAGTTTTAAGCAGGAAAATTGCATGATCATTTTGATTCTGTGAAAGAGAGATTATGGGGGATCCCATCTGCAGTCAAGGAGATGAGTTAGGAAGCAATTCAATAGCCCAAGTAAGAAATTATAAGGGCCAGAACAAAGGCAGAGGCAGCAGCAAGAGAAAAGGGCACAGACAGCTCTGAGAGCTGAGCTATTTAGGGATACAAATAGAGATGCCTTCATTCTGAAAAAAGATTCCGAATCCAAATGCAGTTATGACGTCTTTGAGCACCAGCATCATAGAGACGAAATGATGTAATTGTGATCATCATGTAAATAACCAGTAGACACAAATATAATTTGAAAAGAAGAGACTCAGAAAAATGTGTTAACAATAGAGGGCAATGTAAAAAGTAATACATTAAGGAGAACTGTGGGGAAATAATGAAATGCAAGCCAATACTTCCACAGAATTTTAAAGAAAGAACCTGGCTGTGCTTTAAAAGGCCATCTGCACTTTAGAGGACATTTTAAAGATGAATTAAGCAGAGCGGGTGTAGCTCAGTTATTGGGCACCTGCATCACATGTATGAAGTCCCAGGTTCAATCCCTGGTACCTTCTAAAAAAAAGAGTTTAAAAAAATAAATGAAGATGAATTAAAAGAGTAAAATAAAGTTTGAATTAGTTAGAGCACCTAAATTTTGCTATCTTAACTTTGTCTGTATATGGGACATTGATCTGTAGTTCTAAATATGGAAACCTTGATGAATCAGATCCTTCTGTATACTGAATTGCATGTGTGTGAGCAGAGCACTCTGAATATTGGAAGAAAATCACTGGCAAACAAGTTCAGAGGAAATTCATTTTTAAAAATAAAAACATCTAGTGTATTTCTTGAAGGTAGTGGGGGTATTAGTTTAATAATTTGTATTTTATACATCTATGATACTATAAAACAAGATCAGAAATTCTGAATTCTACCATGAAGTATTGAAAGCTGGTTTAATAAAAAAAAGTTATAATTCCTTATTTGGAAAGGCTTAAATATTGATATATGTATTTTAGAAAATATTCTGGGAACATTAAGAGAACTCTTTAATGAAACAGAAGGAATGGAAGTTATCAAAATACTCCATCTCTTTAAGTAAAATGTTAACTGAGTTCTTACTCTGCTGCTTCTATTTTTCTTAACATTTCTTTTCATTCACTAATGCATCATTAAACCAGAAAAACAGACACAAGGGTGGAAGAGGTTAAATCAATCAGTAAGCAGTCTTTCTTTGCCAAAATGTATGAGTCCATTTCAAATTCAATAGTTCTGTTTTGAGTTAGGCAGGGACATGCTCTGTTTGGCTTCTAATTATTTTAATAGGTAGAAAGAGTAGCTTGAGATGATTTCAGTCATTGCAAGAGTCTAAGAGAACAGGAACCATTTCTTAACAATTTATTTTCAAGACAGGTAGCTTTTTCTTAATGTGTTTGTTACTTTTGATAGTCTGATAGTTTGAATTTATTTCCTCTTATTGATGACTCGGCTGGGTCAAAAAGTATATCAAGTTGTGCATTTCAGTTTGATTTTGAGACTGCTGTGATATTCCTCTGCCAATTCACAGTTGGCTTTTTTATACTTCACAGTGAGGTAGTCTGAGTAAAATTGATAATGAGCAATTTTGTTTATGGATCTTTCAGAGCTTTCAAATATCTATTTTTAGAATGTGCTTTTCTTATGACTTTAGGAACATGGGTTAGCAGTCTCTGCAGTTTTTCTAGCATTTCATTTATTATTTTAAACTTTTTAAAAAAGTGTTTCCAACTATGTTTTATTTCTGGTTCCAATATTATCAGCAATGATACAGGAGTAATTCATGCAAATATATCACCTTAAATAATCAGAGACATTGTTTACTGTGTCAAGCACATCGTGTGCTCCAGCAAATGAACATAAAAACAGAGAACAAAATTAGCAGTATTCAAATAAAGTTCTTTTTGACAAATTTCTTTTAGAAAGAGTCTCTTCTTCGGTGGCATAAATTTAATATTGCCCATTGCATAAGAAGCTTAAAAATTCTACTTGTTTCCCATGGGCTAATACTTTAAACTCTTTTATATAAATACATTAGATGTCTGTTGTCTTATGTATAAATATTTTCCTTAATAAAATGTTTAGTCATATTTTAAATAAAATATCCCAGTAAAGTTTTCCTGAAAATTGTGTTACAAATTTTTAAAGTGGAATGAAATCAAATGGAAAGATTGTGGTATTTAAAAACCTGCTTTAAAAAGCTATATATTTATTATTTAATGAAAGACTAATTGTTCTTCCTAGCAAGATAGTACCTAGAATTCAACTTTTAAAGGTAGATGCTATCATGGAAATGAGTAATTTTATGTTATTTAAAGAAATACAATTTCTTAATTTATTACTAAGAATACTTCTTTGCTGATTTCAAGATAAAACATTGAAGAAAGATTAAAACTTTAAATATGCAAATTTACTGGTGGGAAATAATATTTCAAATTTTGTGTGTTACTTTTTTTTTTTCTGGCAAAGCTGTGCCCTCCTCCTCCTACATTTTATATCTCAGGTTTGGTTGCATCATTCTTGTAATCACTCTCTCAATTCCACAGTTGGGCAATTGCTAAATCTTTGCAAATTTTGTCTCCTCAATAGTGCTAAAATCTCTTCCCTATCTTAACTACCACTGCCCAAGTTTAGGTTTTCATCAAATCTCCACCAGAGAACTGCCCAACACCCTGTTTATTAGCCTGGTCTCAGGCTGCTCCGTTAGACTGGGGACAGAGATGCTGGCTACTCAGGACATAGTTTTAAGTTCTCGATCTAAAGGCAAGAGAGAATCTCTCCCATGACAGCCTCAGTGAAACACTCTGATTTTTCCTATGATTTCCAGCCTAACAGACCTCCATGGACTAAGGCAGACAGTCCTCATTCCCTACAAAAAAAAAAAGATAGAAGAGAAAAAGAGACATTGTACAGATAAAATAAGCTAGCTTATCTTTGTGTATACTTATACATAAGTCACTTTCTAACATGCATTGAAATCTGTGAATCTAAATAGTGCAGTCAACACTGTTGCAAAACAAAAATAAAAACAAAACGAAACCCTTGCACAAATGCTAGAAAATTTCATACCAAATATGAAAGAAAAGAGGAAATGTGCACAGTAGGGTTTTTAAAAAATATAAATAATGAAAATAATAAAAATAAGAAGAATGGTAACTTCATATAATAAGGAAACTTTAGAAGAGCTTTGCTTGAAGTGACAAAAACAGCAGAGCCTATAATAAATTTCTGAAATGAGTTTTGATATTTTATATTTTATATTACTGTGAAAGAGTTTCAATGTTCCGCAAGAATTGATGAATATCTCATTTAGTGTATTATTTCCCAAAGTGACATGAGGTCTATTTCCAGATATTACATACAGTCATGGAAATGGCTATTACTTTTTATTAAAATGAGATTGTAGATCATAATGTAACAAAGATATTTAATTAAATTTTATGTTAAAAAAGTTCAGATACATGAGCTTTCTCTTACCTGAAAAATAATTTTTATAAAGTAAAAATTATTTTGGTGTTCAAATACTTGGGATATGACAGCTATTTTTTGTTGGAAAGGGGTGTTGGGAGAGGGTGGTGCATTCCTGCAGTCAATTTTGAAGAATCTAGAATTCTAGATTTGGTAGCAAGATTTTAAAGGTGGTGGACAGAAGCAGCAATTGGGCCACAGAGCACACATTCTATTTTGATTCCTTTAAGATAGGTTACAAACTCTCCATTTCAACTTTAACAGCAATTATGTTCTATATTTATCAAGATTAATGATAGTCTTTAGAGTCTCTCTTGCTAGAAAGCCTGAGAGAAGTGCAACCCGGTTCTGGACAAGTAGGATGAGTACAACTCCAGGAGACAGCATTCCCATAGACCAGTCTGTGTAAGGTACCCTCTGGCTCTATCAAGGTGGCATCCCTACTGGAGGGATTCAGTACAGTATATTACCTGGATTTTGTGTCAGAAAGACTTAGGTTTACCAGGATTTGATGGTGAAGGAATAATTCCCATTAGAGAGAGCAGGAAATGTTAATAACTAAATTTATTGAGAGATTACAATATTTTGGACATTGTATTAGCTCATTAAATCTTTGCAAGAACCCTATGAAGTAAAAATCTTTTGTCCCTGACCCATTTTATTGTGTATGGAAGACAAAACTGATGCCTGGTTATGCAGAGGCATCTTGCAAACATGAAACAAAAGGGATGAAAACAAACATAAAAAATGACATAGTATAAATAGAGTCTGGCTCCTAAATTCATTGCTAAACTTGTAAACCTGTGACAGCATCTGCTTGTATTAGTTTCCTAGGCTGTTCAAACAAATACCATGCAATGGTTTGGCTTAAACAATGGGAATTTATTTGTTCAGAGTTTTGAGGCTAAGAGAACATCCAAATCAAGGCATTATCAAGGTGATGCTTTCTCCCTGAAGGCTATGGCATTCTGGGGCTGGCTGCCAGCAATCCTTGGTTCTTAGCTCATCTGTCACAAGGCAATGCGCATGGTGGCTTCTCCTGGCCTCTCTGTTGTCTTCCAGGTTCTGTTGAATTTCATCTTCCGGATGTCCCTCATGGCTTTCACTATCTATGTCTGAATTTTATTCTGCTTAGAAAAGACTCTAGTAATAAGATTAAGATCTCATCAAAGGTCCTACTTACAATGGGTTCACCCCCCAGGAATGGACTAAATTTAAGAACATGTTTTACTGGGATACATACAGCTTCAAACCACCACATTGCCTAACTCTGGATTTCTTGTTACATTAAAAAAAAAAAAAACCTCCATATTTGTTTAATCCATTCTAGATCATATTTTCTGTTACTTACAGTAGAAAGTTGTGGAAGTTTGAGGCTTTTATAGACACCAGAAAATCATATCCTTAAGGCTAATCCTTTCCTGTGGGCATGAACTTATTGTAGGTGGGACCTTTTGATTAGGTTACTTCAGTTAAGGGTCTTCTGATTAGATTAATTCAGTAACCATGACCCAGGGAGGGAGGGAGGGTCTTAATTATCTATTGGAGTTCTTTGTAAATGGGATGAATATGGAGAGAGAAAGGAGGACACAGAAGCTGAGAGAAAGCCACAGGAGCTGAGAAATAAAAGAATCTGAAAACAAACAAAGAAACCTGGAAGACAAGGGAGAGACCAGCAGACGCCGCCATGTACCTTGTCATATGAAAGACAAGTCCAGGATTGCCAGCAGCCAGTCTTTGTGGGGCAAAGATGCCTTGATTTGGACATTTTTCTCAGCCTCAAAAGTGTAAACTTACAACCTAATAAATCCCCATTGTAAAAGGCAACCCATTTATGGTATATTGCATTTTGGCAGCCTAACAGACTAAAACAAAAGCATTCCATATGAATGGGAAGGAAAAGAGAAGAAAAATAGTGCAGTAAAGAAAAATTAAACAGAAAATAGAATTAAATCCTAATCACTACTAATTCATGTTGATGTATTTAAATTACCTAATAAAAAATAAATTTAATAAAAGATTAAACTTATCTAGCTACATGCTGCTTACAGAAAGCATACTCAAGGAAAAATTTTACAGAAAAGCTGAAAATAAAGGGATGGAAAGATACACATCATGTAAATATGAACCAAAACAAAGCTGCTGAAATGATAAAGTCAGACAAAACAGAAATATCCAGGCAAGAAGCAACAGCCCTCCTATGTCACCTCTACTGACCACTTCAAAATCATGATAGAAAAAAGAATCTTTTCACAATTCAGCAGAGAGTCTAATATTTCAGGAATTAAATCAAGCAAAATACAACAATATTATGAGAAATTTACAAAATATTATTGAAGTTCAAAAAAGAAGACATGGCTATAAATATATAGCATTCCATACAGATTAATATCATAAAAATTTCAGTTGTTCCAAAATTAATATATAAATATCATGAAAGTTCAAATGAATAACAAAAAGGTTTGCTAAGGAATTTTGAAAGCTAATCCTGAAATTCATATAGAAGACCAAAAGACCAAGAACATTTTTAAGAAGAATGGTAAAGTAGGGGTTGTCCTAGTTATCAAGATTAATTATAAAGTTGTAGTGTACAAAATAATATGGTATTAGAACATATATACTTTAATAAACCAATAATATCCTTATGTATATGGAAACTATTTACAATAGAAATTGTATTGTAAATTGCAGATAAATAAAATATTCAGGAAAAATTTGGTTGCCTACACAGAATAAAGAAAGGATTATTACCTCATGCTGCAAAAAATAATAAATAAACAAACAAATAAATAAATAAATAAATACAGGTGGGTTTAGTATCTAATTTTAGAAATAACACTTTAAAAATTTTCAAAACTAAATATAGGAAAATATCATTCTGATGTCAAAATCAGGAAGGATTTTCAAAACAAAAACCAAACAATAATATAAAAGACTACTAAATTTGACTATATTAAAATTAAAACAAAATTTTGTACAACAGAACACACCATAAATAAAATAAAAAGATAATATGAATACTGAGAGTAGATATTTGTCATGCATTTAAATGAAGTGGATTATTATCCAGTATGTTTCCAAATATAATGTTTTTCTAAAATCAATAAGTAAACACCAACATTTGCAAAAGGTAACAAAATGAAATTATATCCTGCAGATAGAATAGCAGTACATGAGAAGTCATTACCATCCCTAGGCCTGGATGGGTCCTGTGGAGGGAGACTGTTACCAAAACCCAGAAAGAGCGATAACCACAGGAGAGGGACCCCAGACTAGAACTGTAGCTTTTGTAGCTAGCCACAGCCATGCCAACAAAAATTCCCCAAGAGAGAAATGGGATGGGAGGAGGAAATATATATGCCAACCTCTTTCCTCCTACCCTCAGATCTCCTGCTGTCTCTTCATTGTCAAATCCCACTGAAAGTCAAAGGTAAGGAAGCCAGGGGTGGAAGTCCATAGTGTTCATATTCATATAGGAGGCAAAGCAAGGTCAGAAGACCTGACGAGGCAGACAAGGAATATCTAGCACAAGTGGGTTGAACATAAATTATTGGTATGGAATTATAGTTTACTCTTTTATCTAGTATCACAGTTAAGGGAAAAAGAGAATAGGTGATAACTGAAAAAGAATAAGTTTAGGAAAAGGTATTATAAAATGGAACACTAAAATAGTTCTATATATTACATCTAGTAGAGAATGAAAAACTAGAGAATCAGTTCAAACTGAGAAGGGGAGCAAAATTACTGTATGTAATTAATATAAAAACAAAGAGAGAAAATTGATATCAATGTAAGTAACCTAGTGAACCAATTTAAATATTTGACTCCCACAAACTATCTACCCTCATTCAGGTGGTATTCACAGATTCTTTCTTAGGTTACCTGGCTGCCTGTTGCCCTTCCTCTCCTGTGAGAAGCTGGAGATTGTTCTAGTTATTGGTACTTTAGTTTTCCTGGCTGCTATGACAAATACCTCACAGTGGGTTAGATTAAACAGCAGAAATTCATTGGCTCATGATTTCAGAAGCTGGAAGGCTTGCTTCCCCCTGTGGATGGCAGAGTTCTGGCTGGCAATCTATGGGTTCCTTGGTGTTTTAGTTTCCTGGCTACTAAAACAAATACCATAAAACGGGTTGGCTTAAACTATGGGGATTTATTGGCTCATGGTTTTGAGCCTAGGAAAAGTCCAAAATTGAGGTGTCCTTGCTTTTCTGTCACATGGCAGTACACATGGTGGCATCTTCTCCTTTCTAATATCAGTAGTGTTGACATGTAGCTTCTAGCTGCTCCCATGGTTTCTGTCCATGTCTGGTTTCCTTTGCTAATAAGAACTTCAGCCATATTAGATTAAAGCCCACCCTCATTTAGTTTGGACACACCTTTTTTTAAAATATATTTTTTATTTTTTCTAAAAGACACTCAGATTACATAAAATGTTACATAAAAAAATATAAAGGATTCCCATATGACCCACTCCCCACACCTCTCACTTTTCCCCACATTAACAACTTCTTTCATTAATGTGGTACATTCATTGCAATTGATGAACATATTTTGGAGCATTGCCACTAAGGATGGATTACAGTTTGCATTGTAGTCCACATTCTCTCCCACTCAATTCCGTAGGTTATGGCAGGATATACAATGGCCTGTATCTGTCATTGCAATGTCATTCAGTCCTGAAAGTGCCCTCATATTACACCTCTTTTTCCCTCTCCCTGCCCTCAGTACCTCCAGTGGCCACTGTCTCCATATCAATGATATAGTTTCTTCCATTGCTAGAATCACAATAAGTCTATAGCAGAATACCAGTAAGTCCACTCTAGTCCAAATTTCATTCCCCAATCTTGAGGATTCTGGGATGGTGATGCCCACTTCACCTATAATTGAGAGGGGGCTTCGATCCCATATGGCTGATGGATGGGACTCTCTTGCTTGCAGTTGTACTCTCTCAGTTCCTTGGTATGGTGGTTGTCCATCCTCACTTCCTTGTTAGTTGTCCTGGGTGAGTCCAGTGAACTGGAGAGTAGGTGTTGCAACTCCACTGAGGTTCAGGACCCAGCTAGCACATGGAAAGC
>JAQZBX010001813.1:0-33985 GCA_029593785.1 Cabassous unicinctus | reverse complement strand
CAGAGCCCTCAGGAGCTCCAGTATTTTGGTTAGTATCTACTTTGGCAGTTTAGACACACCTTTTTCTTCAAAGGTCCTATTTACAAATGGATTCATACTCACAGGCCCAGGAGTTGGAACCTACCATGACTTTTGTGGGGAATATGATTCAATCCCCAACAGTCTGTTATCTGGACCCCCCAAAGACATGTTCTTTCCACATGCAAAATACATGCATTTCATCACAAAATCCCTGAAGCCTTAACTATTTTAGAACAATGCTAAATGTAAAGTTTCATTAAAATCAGTTATGAGTGTGGTCCATCATAAGGCAAAATCTCTCTCCATCTGTGCACTTAGATGAAACCTAGAAAATAAGATAACTTCTTGCAACATACAATGGTGGGACAGGCATAGGATTGGCATTATTATTTCAAAAGGGAGAGATTGTAAGGAAAACAGGTCCCAAACAAGTCTTAAGCCCAAAGAGAGAACTCCATTAGATTTCAAGGTCTCAGAATTATCAGCAGATGATGTTTTGTCCTCAGGGCCTGCTGAAGCAGCAGCTCTATCCTATCCAAGTGCTTGTGTTGTGGCCATACTCACCCCCAAACAGTATAGTGTAGGCCCCACACTCACCAATCATTGGAATAGTGACCAGGCCCTCCACAAATTCTGTGACACCATCCCCACAGTCTCCAAGCATTGGGGGTTGTGTTACTTCCCTGAACAATGGGGCACAAAGCCTACCCCCTCCACCCACCCTCTTCAATCCAGACCTCAACTTCCATGGTTCTGACCTTGAAGTCATTCTTCCTTCAAGTTGTAACTTCTCTGTCCCTTTCAGGCATTGCTTCTGTTCATATGAATTTTGCAAACCCTTTTTGTCTTTGTTTGCAGTTCCAGGGGATCCAAACCATCAGACTATAGAATTTTCCACAAATCCTTCCTGGATAACTGTATTTCCAATACTGACCTCCACAGAAATGTATGACTGGATCCATGTACAGCCACACCCTGTTTATCCTTGTTCTCTGGTGACTCACTTCCCTGAAGCTCAGGGATATACCTGACAGAGCCACTTCTGGACCTAGTCTCAGAGCACACTATCTGGATAGGCTCAGAATTTTCCAAACCATCAATTTCTGGTTTCTTTGTATTAAGAGCTCAGTTTTCAGCTTATCTCTTTCCTCATATTTTTCTGTAAGCTGCAAGGAGAAACCAGACTGCCCCTTCCACACTTAACTTGCAAATCTCCTCAACTAAATATACAAGTTCATCTCTTAGAAGCTTCACTTTCAATCTGACATCACAACACAATTTTGCCAAGTTCTCTGCCACTTTATAAGAAGGGTCGCCTTTTCTCAAATTTCCAATAACACATTCATCATTTCCTTCTAAGGTCTCATTGGAGGTAACTTTAATGTCCCTATTTCTACCAACAGTCTCTTCAAAGCAATCTAGGTCATTTCTATCAAGCACTTCACAATTCTTCCAGCCTCTACCCATTACTCAATTCCAAAGCCATTTCTACATTTTTAGATATTTGTCATAGCAGCACTCCACTTTCCAATAGCAAAAACTGTTTTATTTTCCCAGCTGCTAAAACAAATACCACACAATGGGTTGGCTTAAACAATGGGAATTTATTGGCTTACAGATTTGAAGCTAGGAGAAGTCCAAAATCAGGGCATCAGGAAGGCAATGCTTTCTCCCTGAAGACTGTATGGCATTCTGGGACTGGCTGCACAATCCTTGTCCTTGGCTTTTCTGTCCAATGGAAATGCACATGGCAGCCTCTTCTTCATATCTTCCAGGTTCTGCTGAATTCAAGTTTCTGGCTGCTCCCTGTGACTTCTATCTATGTCTGATTTCCTTTGCTAATAAGGATTTCAGCCATGTTGGATTAAAGCCTTCCCTCATTCAGTTTGGGTACACCTTAACTAATAACATCTTCAAAGATCTTATTTACAAATGGGTTCACACCCACAGGACTAGGGGTTGGGATCTGCGCATGCTTCATGTGAGGTTATGATTCAATCCCTAACACTTTACATTCCTATCACATGGCATGTCCTCTCCTTTCTCTTCCTGGGGTGCTGACTTCCAGCTTTTGGTTCCTTCCTATGGTTTCTTTGATGATGTCTGAGTTCCTCCTGCTTAAGTAATCCCATTAAGACCCATCCTCATTCAATTGGATCACACCTTAACTAAAAAATAACATCTTCAAGAGATCCTATTTACAATAGGTTCAAACACACAGGAATGGGATTAAGATTAAGAACATATCTAAATTAGAGTACATAATTCAACCTACCATGGTAGTTTCACTCTTTCCAAGACAGATTGTATTCCCTCAGAGGGGCTCCTAGCTTCCCTAATGTTAAACTCTGACCCGATTTTATTTTCTAAGTTTGTTACTTGATGATACTAATATTTCTCTGTTTACAGAGAATATAGGTAGACCCGTCTTTCTTCTTGGGTAGGTAATCAGCCTGTTTTTATAACAATATGACTTAAGATGTGAATTCAGGAAGCTGGGCTTGTCCTCTTAAGCTTAATTCTTCTCCTGAAAAGGACTTCACTAACCTGTTGGTATATCATGCCAGCTGTTCTACTTCGTTCCTTATGGGGTTTGTTATCCTGAGACTTTGGAGAGTGATTTCAAAACTCCAAACATTTTCAATGTAAAGTCCATTTTAAAATTTTCAGGTTTCTTCTCTAATAGCAAATGTTTTGTGGGTTTCTTTTGTCTAACACAAGTGTATTAGTCAGCCAAAGGGGTGCTGATGCAAAATACCAGAAATCTGTTGGCTTTTATAAAGGGTATTTATTTGGGGTAGAAGCTTACAGTTACCAGGCCATAAAGCATAAGTTACTTCTCTCACCAAAGTCTGTTGCCACGTGTTGGAGCAAGATGGCTGCCGACGTCTGCAAGGGTTCAGGCTTCCTGGGTTCCTCGCTTCCCAAGGTTTGTTTCTCTTTGGGCTCAGCTGCTCTGTTTTCTCTCTACAAGGCCAGTCGTAGACTTTCAGGTGAACAGCTCATCTCAATTCCTGAGGCCTCTGCCTGTGTTTATTGGAGACTTCTCTCCTTCCTCATGTATCTGCTTCTCTGTGTGTTTACTTCCTGGGCTCCAGGATCAAAATTCCAACCTCTCTTCTCTGCCGTGCGGTTTCTCTGTAAGTCCCTGCCCACCAAGGGAGTGGGGACACAATGTCCTACTGACGTGGCCCAGTCGAAGCCCCAATCATTATTTAATCAAGTAAAAGTGAAATCTCTGAATCCAATATAATCTAATATGTCCAGAGGAACAAATTACTTTACAAACATAATCCATTATTTGTTTTTTGGAATTCATAAACAATATCACACTGCTACAACCAGATAATAGGAGGCTTTCAATTAAAAATTTTTAATGAGGTCTAATTATTTTCAGTGACAATAAATTGAAAGCTAAGACACATGTACCAAAAGGAGAGAAAATGATGAAATCATTGAAGGAAACCAATTGGAAAAATCTATTTTTTCCTCCTAAAATTATGTTCTTTCTGGCTTTATCTCAGAAAGTAAGGATTTTTTTATATAACAAAATACATGGGAAGCGGGTGTGGCTCAGTGGATAGAGCCCCCGTTTACCATATGGGAGGCCCGGGTTCGCGTCCCGAGGCCTCCTTGTGAGGGCACGCCAGCCTGAGCGGTGCGGTGGGCTGATGCAGCAACCTCACGGCAGGAAGCGGGTGTGGCGCAATGGATAGAGCACCCATTTACCATATGAGAGGCCCCGGGTTCGCTTCCCAGCGCCTCCTTGTGAGGGCAGGCCGGCTCGCGCGGCACCATGGGCTGATGCGGCAAGACCTCACAGCAAGGGGGAGATAAGCAGACACAGAGAGGACACGCAGCGAATGGACACAGCAGCACAAGCAGCAAGGGGGGCATAAATAAATAAAATAAATAAATCTTTAAAAAAATACAGAGAGAATGTACAGGCCCGTCCTACTTTCACAGAAATCTTTAATTGTGCTAGGCAAAAGTGCCTAGCTTTTTGGATAAAGTATCACCATGAATTGGGTTATTTCAAATAAAAGTTTTAATGAAATATTAAAAATTCTTCCCCCTTGGAAATAGTTTTTTTTTTTAATGAAAACACAACAAAATGCCTCCTTCCTCAGACCCCAGTCAGCCTAGGAACGGGAAAATGTGCTAGGATGTCATTCAATAGCTTTTAGTATAGAGGCTTTGGCATAGATGAAAACAGAATAAAATAATAGACTGACATAAAATCATTTATTGTTAGGTGGAGTCACTATAGAGTTGGAAAAAAATTCCAAAATATCTCACATCCATGTTTCAGTTTAGTTTAGTGGTACAAGCATGATTCAGGCCTAATAAATCACTTTTTTACACTTTAAGTAGAAAAAGTGCCCTTATAAGTTGATAGTAAAGAGTAGGGAACATATACAAATTAATTCATTCAACATCTATTATATACTAGATGCTTTTGCTGTGGGCTAAAAAGAAAAGGATAAATAAGCCACAACCCTTGCACTTTTAAATTACTTTGCATGTTTAAGTCAATTACATATGGAATCCTATAAAGTCTTGGAATAGAATTGTTGTTCAATAAATTGCAAACCTTATCTTTATGTTCTTGCCCATTGTAACTCTCTACATGTAACAAATTAAATACACTTTTATAAATTATTGCTTGAAAAGGAAGCAGGTAAGCATTTACTCCTTGTCTTGATTGTACCTACCTGCCTTCCAGGACAGTCTTCCTACAAATCCCTAGTCCTTCCTCACCCCACCTACACACTTGTGTTCTGATCACCACCACCCCAAATTCCAAGCCACCTCCCTCCAACACAGGCATGCACAAGAGCACAAGAGCATGCACTTGAATTTGGCAGATGATCACTATCACAAACTAGATAGATTATCACAATTTTGGCAATAACCTTGGGCTGTCTTTCTGGAAACTGAGCTAATTAAACTATGATTTTTGACAATGTAGTCAACCTAAAATTTAGAGTATCCTTCATGTTAAGTGAGAGTATTAATAAATACTCTATTTTACATGATTTTAAGGAAAAATGAGATATGACAGTTTACATATTTTATTTTTAAATTATTTAATTCATCACTAATGAATTAGTATTAATTAATAATATTATAATGCACTACTCATTTGGTTGTAAAAAAGGATATACTTTATTTGTGAGGGAGTAGAAAATAATTTTTTTTGAAATATATTTGGGAAGAACATTCTTTTTTTCTTTAATATCAAATCCAGTGAATTGCTGTGTAAAGAAATTATAACTGGTATTGAAGCATTTTTCAAATCCTGCATTAATAATTCTTTCTTTAACCCTTTTTCATGATACATTTCAGTAAAAAGTGCTGGTCCTAAGTCATCTGTTAGCTACAGCAGTAGAAGGGGAACTGGATAACAGAGCTAGTGGCATAGAGTCATTATCATTGTATAAACAGGATGATTTATAGAGAGCCAATCTCATGAGATGTCACAATGAGGATATTGGAATGGAATCTAATACAGTGCAGAAAAAAATAAGTAGTACCACTCTGATTCCCCTTTTCAAGCATCTAATAAGTAGGGTTAACCTTAAAAAATACATACCATTTCACATTCCTTCTAGTTAGTCCTACCCCAATCACTGTTGCATACAAGTAATAATCTTTATCTAGAAACAAGTTTCTTAGAATTTACTTTAAAACATATCTGTAGTTTTAATATACACTCTAGAAAACAACAATATACCAGAGATTAAAATCAATGCAAATAACATACTGGACTTATAAAAAAAATCAAGTAGCTTTCCTTGCTATTCAAGAATACGGTGTAAAGAAAATAAGCTAATTATAGATAATTATTGACTACCAGAGCCAAAAGGCCTATTAACTTTTGGAAAGGAGAGTTACAACATCAGCATGGAAGGTAAAATTATTATAGAATGAAGGAGAGAATTAATACACCTGGTTGAAAATTACAGAGAAAGACTGGGGAAAAGAACAAATTATAGTAAGCTTACTTCCTCTCTCTAAGGTTTTATTTGCACAGGCTCAGCAAAGTAGAAAATGACCTTTATTTTGGCTGAAAGGGAGAGTGGTATTTCAAGTAAAAAAGTATTGACATATGAATATTTCAAGACATGTTTTCCTTGGTTTGCTTGTTTAATCTGGATAAATTGAACAATTGACCTAATGGTTATAGACCCATTGCTGTCAATTACTTCTAGAACTGATCTTCCATTGCATCAAGAATGTTGAGAGGGAGCAGATGTGGCTCAAGCAGTTGAGCTCCTGCTTCCCACATGGGAGGTCCTGGTTCAGTTTCTGGTGCCTCCTAAAAACAAACAACAAGCAAACAAACAAAAAAACCAACTCGGGGGAGCCAATGTGGCTCAATGGTTGAGCTCTGACTTTTCACATACAAGAGTTCAATCCCCGGACCCAGCACCTCAAAAAAACCAAAAAAGAAAAAAACGTAGAGATATAAAAAGAAATTACGCTTTTAAATAATTACCATTCCAGGCACAGTGTTAGACTGCTTACCTTTATTATCCTGGCATTATTAAAATATCATCATTTAAACTTGTACTTTAGGAAATATGCATCAATACTTTGGCTATTGACAGTTTTCAAGGCATTAATAAGATGCTTCATAATGACCAGGTTTGGAAATACTTACAGACTAGACATGCAAAATTATTTTGAGCAAAATACATTGAACTTGTGGAGGGAGAGGGTGAGGGCTAAACAATACTTAGGTAATGTTAGAAAATGTCCAAAATTTTTATAGCCTTTTAATGCTGAAAGAGACATTAGATATGATCTTAAATATTTTCATTTTACAAATGGGAAACACCAATCAGAGAGATTTAGTGATTGGCCTGTCATTTCACAGGGCTAGAAGCCAGAATTCCTGGGTTTTTAAAAATCCACCTTAATTCCACATTAAACTTTTCTTAGATTTGAAATGAGTGATGGGTGCTAGGTACAAATTAGTTGGTGATAGACTATCAGGGCTAAATTCACATCTGTTTTAACACCAACCAGGCTTCATTAGCTAGTACCAGTGACTTGGGGCATTGAAAGGCAGTATTAATGGAAATTTGTGAATGCAGAGAAATCTAAATGTTGGTCAGGATTTTATTGTCTATGGTTTTTTTCCTTACAAAGACTTTCCCTTTACAAAGTATCATTTTTTCCTGCTTTTATGAATTGGTACATTTTATTCACGTTCAGTGAATTATATGTTGCCTCCAAAGAGCTTTTGCCTAAAACGTCCTTATACGTGACAAAAGCTGCTCCAATTGCAATAGAATTCTTAGAATACTAAGAGATTAAAACCTCAGTTTGCACTGTGTCCAGTTAAGTATTAGACACGGTTAATGTAATAAAATAAAAAATGTTTTCTCAATCAATAGCCACTTCTTTTAAATTACTTTGCATATTTATGTTAATTACATATAGGATCATAATTATGAATAATTCAGGAAATTTTATTGTGTTTTTGTTGTTTGATCTAAGTAACTGCATATTTGACCCAATGTAAATGTATAAACAATAACTTCTAGAAGAGATCTTCCATTGCTTAAACAACTTATAGAGTTGCTTGCTATGCCCACTCTGCTTTCTCAGGTCCTATCCGTGGCTAAAATAAAATAGCAAAATTTGGACCTGAAAACTCTTTCATTATGATATTGTATTATAAAAAGTGCTTTAAAATGAATATTGCCATAAATGACTCAAAGTTTTAACCATCTTATTTATAAGAAAATATAAGATGTTCATGGAATAACAGAGCCCTATTTGAAAGCATAAAACCTAGATTCAAGTTCTGCCTGGGCCATTGTATTTTTTTTTTGCCAGACTGCTATCACAAACACCACAAACTGGCTTTGTCTTAACAACAGTAATTTATTAGCTCAGAGTTTTGAGGCTAGGAGAAGTCCAAAATCAAGACATAATGTTAGGTTCGGAGGGAAGCCAAGGGAGGCGTTTTGGAAATCAGACCGGGAGCTGAGGCTAGTTTAAACAAAGCCTTTAATGAGAGAACTGAGCAGGCAGGCTGCATTTTAATAGACACCAGCAGCCAAGGAGGGGGAGAGCAGGGTATTTATAACTCGTTTGGAGCTAGACTGCAAAGGGGCTGGTTTGTGATGGTTTATGCTAGCTTTGCAATTTTATCTCGAGGCAAGATAACTCATATCAGCCTTGTAGCTCCATCCTTGTCCCTCAGACGTGGGTTGCTACTATCAGCCTGGAATGTTTAGGGAGGAAGCTGGGAGGGAGCAGGGACAGGAGCTCTGGTTCTGTATTAATTAGGAAGGCACACCTGTAGGAAGAGGGGCGAGGGAGGGGAGATAAAGAGAGGGGACAGGAAGGGAGCCCTGGGTCTAACATCCCAGACTCTTTTTAGTTCTTTTTGCTGGGGGAAAAGGATGATGATCTGTCTTCTGTAGCTACTTTTGGCTGACCGGGGCATACAGCTGTCCCTAATAGTCGTCTTGTACCAGGGGTTCGTGGTGGTGAGCTTGTATGAGAAACATGTCGCTGACGGCCTGATTGATCATAGTGTGAACGGTTCTGCAGATGAAACTTGTTAAGAGTTGCGTATGGAAGGGCCTGAGAAGAAGGATTAACAAGATTAATATAAGAGGGGTTAGGAGGGATATGAGAGTGACAGGAAGCAGGGAGGAGAAATAAGGAAAAAAGTTGGGGGTGGGGTAGGGGGGGGATTGTATGGGTTTTCAGAACAGTAAATTAAGGATTTGAGCACTTAACATTCCTTTGAAGCAGACTGATTGCTTTCTTGGCATTAATTTCTCCCCTGCTGAGGAGAAATGGGCCAATATGGCTTTTTCTTTTTTGGCCTTTGTGCCTGTAGGTTAAGGAAAGGGCATTTTTCTATATACTTTGCAGAGGGGGAAGAGGTATTTTATGCCCTTACATTCTACCCCAGTGCCCCTTTCACTTTTCATTTGATGTGTAAATATTTTGAGATATCACCTGAGCAGTTATGGCATTGAAATATTGCATTTAGCTTATACAACAATATAAAAGACAACAGAGTAACGGGGTAACATAAACACAACATTGAACATTAGTGCTTGACAGTGAAATTACATAATTTGGTGGGTAACTATTTCATATTACAGATTTCTTTTTGTTGTTTTTTACAGACATGGGCAGATTATGTTGGTTTAACAGTATACAAGCAATATTTTCATTAGTAGATAATGAAGTACCAGGTAGGGGGGTTTTATGAGGAGGTTTTTAATACAATTTATTATTTTATTTCTAAATTTAAAAATCAGTTTAGGCATAAGAAGAGTTTACATAGACACACATAGAGTTTTAGCAGGATAGGAGATTTTAGATTATTAACTTTGGTTTCATAAGAATGTTTTGGGTGACTTTTATTTTTTTATGGACTTAAGATTTCCAACCAGTGAGGCTACATAGGCCAGTATTATGGCTAAAATGACTTCATTTTTCTCAGTTTGTATAGTTTGAGGCGTAGGCAACAGTAAATTATTATTACTTCTTATTTTGGGCTGTAGGGCGGCTGGCACATTATAACTTCAGTGCTTGCATTGGTTTTACTGTTAACACTTGAACTGGAGCACTGAATTTAAACTTGGTTTATTGTTGTAAAGATTCTTTATTGCCTTTTATCTGTTTCATTGAAAGGATATTCATTTTTGTAATAAAAATTGTAATTAATATTCTGGTTTATAGTTTAAGACTGCATGCAGTGACTGGTAAATAGAGTTGCTTGGTAACTATTAATTTGGGCTGGTGTTTCATATAGGGTACTTATATTTTCTAGGCAGCAAATAGGAGCTGGCTGGTTAAAAGAGTCATGTTGCAGTGTCTGCAGCAGTGAAAGCATACCTTGCCCTTTTCAAGAGCAGGAGGGGACTGATGTTCAGTTGTTGGAGTGAGCATGATGTACTTGTGGGTGATGTCCATGAGCTGTTAGTGAGCAACAGGCAGTTGGAAGTGCTACCACAGAGTTCAGTAGCCATGATGTCTGTTTTTCTTGCCGAGCCACTCTGCTGCTTCTCGGGTTTTAGTGATATGGCTCTGGATCTTTGTGAGGGTATCTGCTTTAACAGTCTTGAGAGGGTTATTAAAGGAGTGAGCAAGGATATGATAGACAGTTACCTGCTGCTGCTGGCAGGCATTTCAGATGTTCTTTCACAAAATTTTTTCCCCACACAGGGCAGTTCACAACAGTCTATTGTTCTTGTCTTGTTTCTAGTATCTGCAATCCACCCCTGGATAGGGATGGCAGTTTTTAGAGTGAGTGGACATTAATGGGTTAAGCCGTCACCTTGCAACAAGGCATGGTATGCTGCACACAGTTGCTCTTTAAAGGGGATATATTGTAATTTGGCCCTTTTCTATAATTGTGATTAAAACCTCTTGGGGTTTATAATATTGCCTTTGCCACAAACCCCACCCAAAGCCAATATTGGTGCTGGCCACATCCAATTTACAGGGTAAATCAATGTATAGCCCCTTAGTGTTTGAGCTTGTGTTATTGTTTTAAAAGCAGCCTGCTGGGGGCGGGGAGAGTTCTTATTTCCATGCACAATTTTTCTTGATTAACACATAAAATGCTTTTAATATCCAAGTTAAATGAGGGATGAAGGGTTTTCAGTACCCTAACAACCCCCAAAAGGCCATTAATTGTTTTGGAGTTTATGGTTTGGGTAAACATACTTTCACAACACTTAAGAGTTTGACAGAGCAGCAAGGATCTTGCAGCTTGTCGTAATTGTTTGCCTATCTATTCCTGGTTCTTAAGATAAGATACCATTGTGTCTGGTGTTTCTTTTAATTTTGAAAAAGAATTATTGGTTAACATAATATTATTAATATAACGAAATAGGATTATAGCTACAGTTTTTTTTTTAACGCAGTCAGATTCTTTGCTCTCAGGCCAGGACAGATGGTTGGGTTATGCACACAGCCTTGGGAAGCACTGCAAAATCAACCATCAGCTTTTTCCCATGAAGGTGAATGCAGGCTGGCTTGACTTGCCTAAGGAGATACTAAGAAAGTTTTAGCAAGTTTTAAAACAAAGTGATAGTGACAGAACTAGATATTAATTTCTTGCAATAAACTAGCAATATTTGGGACTGCTGCATACAGCAGTGTTGTTACTTTAATTTATGATTATTTACTGTTTTCCACCATCCCTGGCAGCCCTCAATGGCCACTCTCTTTTTGCTGTCATTGAGCTGCTTTTTCAGCAGAGGTGGGAAGAATCAGATGAATACGAGCCAAAGCATCCATTTTTTGATTTCTAGAAGAGGTTGCTTCTGTGACACATACCATTTTTTAAATTAATTAAAACTATGATTAACAACATTATATTTTTAATGTAATATTATGCTGAAACAGTGTTAAGTTTCTAGGAAATTTTACATAATCTTTAAGTATTTATATGAATATTTTATTGATACACTTTGATTAACAGAGGGTTAAAGAACTTTTTTAGTTTTATAACAGTTTCCAAGTATTTTCCATTCAACTTACAACATATCAAATGAACTTAACCATCTTATTACTTTACTTTTCACTTTTATACCTTTACCATGATTACATTAATTAACAGGTATTTTATTTAACAGTATAGGAAAAAGTAGTTTTTTTACTATTTTATGAAAAATTAAGATTTTTAATGGATTAAGATTATTGTATCTGTACCACCACTTTAATATGCAAAGTGAGGTAGCTTCTGACAGATTTTTCTGTTATAAGGTTATTTTTTGTTATTATCATTAATTTAGTTTCTGCCTAATAATGGCTTCCTGGAATTAGCTTATTTAAATATTTTAGTTTAACCATTCCTTTTATAAATTTCTTATAGCTATTCATAATCATATAGACTATAGTTACTTTAAGACAAATTTTTACTTTCACAGATTACATTCCTTTACTTACAATACTTTTTACCAGTTTTGTTTTACATATTCCATTCTGATTTTATGAAAACTAGCCATCTTATTTTAGGACAAAACACATTCCTTTAAACAAAGTTATCAAATTTTGGTCAGCACTTCTACAAACCTTTTACTTCTTTCGATATCCATTTAAGTTTCACATTTTTCATCCTGTATTGTGAGAAAAAATAAACCATTTCAATTTAGGAGGAAGCAGATTAGCACAAAAAGAGTTAAGAGACACCAACTGAAACATAAAGCTTATTAATTTGATTTATAATTCTTACTCCTTTGGTATGGCTGTTTCTAAGCTTTTTATCATTTCACATTTCTGATTTTTACTGCTTTTAAGATATTTTCTGGAATCCGTGTTGTCTATATTATGCAAGCTTGTTCTTGGAAGCACATTTATTAGTGATCAGCAACCAGTTAGGAACACTTCAGCAGTATAAATGCAGTTAAGCACCAGTGCAGCAGTTCAGATAGACAGACATTTAATACATGTATTTTGGATTATTTCTCTCTAGAAGTACACTTAGACAGACTTAAAGTTCAGCTACTTTGCAAGGCATCAAGAGGGACAGGATATTGGGGTTTGAATGGGATGTGGGTAGGATTTTTCAGTTGAAACATGACTGGTTTGTGATGGGCAGCAACTTTAGGAATTTTAGTGTTCCAGATTTTTGGATTGACAGAGTTTGGCAGGAAAGGAAGGGCAGGGGAGGAAGCTGGGTATAGGTTTGTTAGAGAAAGGAGGAAGATGCCATGTGGGCTTTGAGGAGGAGCAATGAGTATTTGTGCTCTGAGCCTGCTTAAAATGTTTCTTTTAAGAATTGGAGATGGACAGTGGGGGAGCACTTAAATGAGTGGGTGAACAGATGGCTTTCTAGTGAATATGACAAAACAGGCACTGCCAGGGTTTGTGAAACTGTTTCATCTACCCCCACTGTTGAGATCGAGAAGTGAGATAAGGATTCAGGGAATTTGGGAGGGGCAGAGTAAGTGGCTTCGTATTAATAAGAAATGAAATTGGCTTACCTGCCACCATCAGAGTTACCGAGGTTCTGCTTTTGAGTGGCCTGGGGGCCTGCAGGGTTCCTGGGCACCGTTAATCATCTGTTGCCAGTCCCAGAAGGCCTAGGAGGTTGAAGCTGGGGGTTGAGTCCGACTGGGTAACCGATGCCCTCTTGCCTTGAGAGGCCTGGGGATAATCGGACTTCCAGGGGATTCTCTGCTTGCAAAGTAGGTGGCCCCGGAGGAGGAGGTGGGTTTGATGGCCCTGTTGGATTCCTTCTCATTTACCCGGAGTGGGGTGGCTGCTGGGAATTCTGGAGGGTGGAGGATTTACAGCTAGGTTTTTTCTGGGGGACTGCTGTGACTCTGACGGGCTGTTGGTAGCATTTTGTTGGTTTAGGGTATTTGCATGGGTTTGGGCTGCAAGCCAAACACGTTCTTTTTCTTCTGGGGATAGACAGGTGGGAAGAATGATGTAAAGGTTTTGCCAGGTAAGGTTAAAATTCTTTGGTAAAATGAGAAGGATAAAAGGAATAGGATTCCAGGTGGTGTTTAATCTGGGAGAGATTAGAAAGGGAGAAGGGAACGTGGAAATGTATGGGGTTCAGTGAATCTGACCTGAAAGTGGAGTTGGGGACTGGGGGAGTTTCTGGATGAGGGAGAAAAGTGGGAGGGGCAGAGCGGCCTGGAGCAGCAGGTGGAGGGGGCACATAGGGAGGGGGAATAGCTGTCCACCAAATTGAAGGATGTTTCCCAAGAGGTATCAGGAGGGAGGGAGAGTATTTTTGGGAAAGGGAAGTGAAGAAGGAGAACTTGAAAAGTGGGACAGGACTGACAGAGGGAGGGGCGCCTGCACAGCTCAAAAAAGGCTTGGATATAAGGGATCTCACTCCACTTGTTTAAGCATTGACAATAATTGTTGAGGTTTGTAAGAATTTGGGGGTTTAGGGTCTCATTTTCTGGCCAGATGGATTTATTGTCCAGTTGGTCATGAGGCCAGGCAGTGTTACAGTAAAAGATGAGCCTTTTTGGCTGGAGATCAGATTCAAGACTAAGGTCTTTAAGACTTCGAAAGAGGCAATCCAGGGTGTGTTTTTAGTGCAAGTGGATTGGCTGTTGTCCGTGGGTTTAAGGAGATTTCACTGAATTCCTGAAGCGCCGACAGATCACAGGAGGCATCCCACTCTGTGTCTTTTCAGGCCAGATACGAGCAGAGGACCAGAGGGAGGCTTCGCTCCCTGTCTAGTCACTCCACGGAGCGGAGGGTCTAGGACCCGAGGCAGAGGACAAGAGGGAGGCATCTCTCTGTCTAGGCACTCCTTGGAACACAGGGTCTAGGGCCCCAGACAGCCCTCTACCCGGAGCCAGGGGTTTTCGAGGGAGCAAGAGTTGTCCTGGACAACGAGAATGGAAGAGGGTGCCGGAAGTGCGGGAAAAGGGTGAAGCTCCTTATGCCGTTTTCTGAACGGAGGACAATGAAGAGGAGGGCGTCAGCCTGAACAGCTGCTGGTGTGGATGCAAAGGGACCAAACACGTGAGCTCCCTTGATCTCGGCTTCCGGGTTTCAGCACCAAAACGTTAGGTTTGGAGGGAAGCCGAGGAAGGGAAGCATCTTAGAAATCAGACCACCAGGAGCTGAGACTAGTTTAAACAAAGCCTTTAATGAGAGAGCTTAGCAGGCAGGCTGCATTTGAATAGATACCAGCAGCCAAGGAGGGGGAGGGGGGCATTTATAACTCCTTTTGGGGCTAAACTACAGAGGGGCTAGTTTATGATGGTTTATACTAGCTTTGCAGTTTTAAGGTTGGGGTGAGATAACTCATATTGGCTTTGTAGTTCCATCTGTGTCCGTCAGACGTAGGTTGCTACTATCAGACTGGAATGTTTAGGGAGGGAACTGGGAGGGAGCAGGGACAGGAGCTCTGGTTCTTTATTAATTAGGAATGCACACCTGCAGGAAGAAGGAGAAGGTAGGGGGGATGAAGAGGCGGGACAGGATGGGAGCCCTGGATCTAACACATAGGCAAGGCTTTATTTCTTTCTAAAGACTGTAGCGTTCTGGTACTGGCTGCTGGCACTCTTTGGGGTGCCTTGGCTTTCCCATCATAGGGCAATGTCTTCTCCCTTCTCTTCTGGCTTCCCCTGACTTCCAGCTTCTGACTCCATCTTCTGGCTGTCTTTTTATAAGGCCTCCAGATTATAACCACCCACGTTTAGTTGAGCCTCATGGTCACTAAAAGTAAATTCTTCAAAAGATCCTATTTACCATAGGTTCACACCCACAAAAATGCAGATTAAGAACATGTCTAAATTGGGTTACATAATTCAATATACCACGGCCATGTAACGATTTGGCAAGATACAACACTGGAGCCAGTTTTCTCATCTGTAAAATGCGGGTTATACCAACCTTAATTCTTGTTGTGAAACAATGAGTATAAGTGTTCTGTTCATTGTAATGTTTTCCTAAAATATACTTCTCTAAAAATATAAATTATATAGCAAGTTATAGGTATGTGTGTAAATGTATGCTTATAGATATGACATACACATGTTTTCAGAGATTAAATGTATCTAAACATTTTTATGAGAAAATGAATAAGAGGGAAGAGAATTGCATATTTTAATGGAGAATAAAACACCAGAGAGTATGAAAAGGGGAAGCTGTGAAAGACAAAAATAAACCAATTTTAGTTATACCTGCTTGGAATACTTTACTAGGTAAAGATGGACAGAGCAATTTTGTAAAGTAAGATTACATTATTCTTGCTCTTTGTAAAAAAATTATATCATTGTTGAATTTAATAAAGAAATTGTATCAAAGTGAAAACAAAGTAATAGCTTAACATCAGATGAATATTTTCACCATATCAGTCTATAAAAGACCTCACTAAGTAATAGCTTAACATCAGATAAATATTTTCACCATGTAACTCTACAAAAGATCTGACAAAGTTTATGAAATAAAATTTAAAATATGAAGCAACTAGGTCATTATGATTTTTAATACTATATTTCAATTTTAAACGTCATTGATTGGCTTTCTGCTTTAAAAAGTAATGAATCAGTGTTTTTCCACTTTCTGCAACCTTTTATCCTCCATTATTTTATAGGTTGCCTGGATTTCATCCTCAAATGTTTTCTCTTCCTCCCTTCCTCCCTCTCTTGGTCCTTTCCTCCTTACCTCCCTCCCTCCCTCTCTTCCCCCTTCCTTCCCTCCCTTTCTCCCTCCCTCCCTTCCTTCCTTCCTCTAAATATATAATCTGCCATACTCTCCTAAATATTTGCATATAGCTATTTGTTTCTTTTATACACCAATGACAACTTAAATACGAGCATACTTTTTTCATCTCAGACTTTTGCAGACATTGTTCTTTTGACTTCTGGCATTGAGTGTTGCCTTTGAGAAATCTGAGGTCAGCCCAATTCTTGGACCTTTACAGGGGAATTGTTTTTTACTCCTGGATCCTTACAGAATGTTTTTGATATTCTTAAAGTTCATTAGCTCAAATAGAATAACCATCATCTAAATCTATCAATATTTCTGGGAATGCAGGAAATTTTTTATATTTTTAAATAGATGCTATTTTCTATTCTCTTGAATTTACTTTTTCAGAGAAACCTGTTACATTGGATCATATCTTTCTGTTTTACGTATCTAGTGTGTTCTCTCTCTAACTTTTTAAATGTTTTTTTCTTCTCTATCTCCTTAAGCCTTCCTTTCCTTTGTCAATAGTATTAATTTCTATCTTATCTCATTTTGTTCAATGATATTTCTAATTCGTCAAGAGTTTTGAAATAGGATTACATGTTTTTTTAGCCCTGTGATGTCCATTTTTACTTCACCTATTATTTCATCATCTCATTTTTCAACTATGCCCCCCCTGTTCCTGTGTCTCTCCCTCCCTTCCTCTTCTCTTCATTTCTGTCCTTGAGTTGTATGTGCATGCCACAATCTAGGATTAATACTTTCTCAAGAGTGAAATAAATTTTTATATTTTAATACAGTCAAAGAAGCTTAAGTTTCAGGACACCAAGAAACCTAAAGACTAGCCAAAGCATACTTTTACTGACCATTTACTCTCTACTCCAAATCAACTAACAAAATATATTCACACATCCTCTAGGTGTGTGATGTCTTTTTTGGTTCAAGGATTTGAGAAAATATGGAGCTGCTGTATCCCTTTTGGAGACAGAAGACATGGAGTTTTTTGTCTGCAGCCATTCATCTTTTCAAATGACAGACATTCTGAATTTATAAAAGAACAGTAGTTGATAATGACTTGATAATTGATAATAACAACCCTTAATTAACTCATCCTTCTCTTTTGAGACCTCTACAATAGATAAGTCCTTACTTCCTTTAGTAGAAACATTAAAGGGCAAGCTTGAGCAATCTTTGAATAGAGAAAAACTTCTCAAGAACTTCACAAGTATCACACTGTCAAACATGTGACTTTAACCCTCCAAGAAAAAAGCAGACAAAGTGATGACTTGAGAATATTATTTAGCAAGTTTTAAATTCAACCTTTCTTCCCACGTGAGAAAGTGAAAAAAACACAACAAACTTCAAATGTATGGAGTGTTGGGTGGACTTTCAAGCCTATAAAAGAGCAAGATGACATATTAAAGGGAATTTCTCCCATAAGAAATTGGCAATCTGTTCCTTCCCAGTGTGATCTGCCTTTTTTCATGAAATACAAATTTTACTTTAAAGAACAATTGACAGACAAACTAGGGTTACTCAGACTTGGTATTTAGGTGGCATTTTATCAAAAATTAATGAAGTGTGCTTAGTTTAATTTAATTCAATTGACTATTTGTTGCCAATGTTAAAATTCAGCTTGGAAGTAAAATCTTGAATTTTGGAATGCTTACATCTGTTTCTTTGAGATTGACAGCTTCCAAATATACAAGGATTTTTTAAAATGAGATTTATGGTGATATTAACAAATGTGATCTCTTAATGTTGCATGAAATGTGTTAACACTTGGAAGATCTACATAACTCAGTGAACCAATGTTTTCCAAATGACCAGTGTATGATGCTAAAAATTCAGGCATATTAAAATAGGCATTCAAAGTGCAAGTTAGACTGATGGATTTCAAAGTAACTGAGTACAAAATGTTCATTAATACTGTTTCAGAATCCGTATTGTCACTAACCTTTAAGTAACTCTCACTTGTTAAGTTTTAGTACAGTATTGAAGATTTTCCACAATTATCTGAAATGGTTATTAAAATATTTCTACCTCTTCCAGCTGTGAATCTGTATGAGACTGAATTTTCTTCATATACATTAACTAAAACAACCAATTGTAATGAAATTTATGTTGAAATAAGTATGAGAGTTCTCTTCTATTAAACCAACCGTTAAAGAAATTTGCTAAAATGTGGAACAGCAGTACTTTTCTCTCGGTTTTTGTTTGTTTGTTGAAGTATAGTTATGTTTCATTAAAATGTTATTCATAGATTTATCATTGTAATTTTAAAGGAATTAGAATTAATATTTTTTAAATTTCAAAGTTTTAACATCTAATACCAAAAAATCCTATAGATGTAACTCACATAAACCAAGGCTCTTTGGGAGCCCTCATATTTTTAAAGAGTGTAAAGTGGTTCTAAGAACAAAATATTTGAGAACAAATGATCTACAGCCATTTTACAAACCTGCAATGGTTTTACCTATTGTTCCAAATTTAAAAATCAAATTATTAACAGGCCTCAATTAACAATATTTTCTGATCACATGATCATTAAAATAGTTCTTCAATCCCATAATGTTCCTTTTGTAAATGTATTGTTCCTTGTTCTTTCCTGTCTTGTCACCTATATAATGCTTTCTCTTCCTTCTGGTCTCAGCTCAAGCAATACTTCCCCAAGGAAGTGCCTCTTTGTTATATCCTCTTTGAGAACCACACACTTGTACTTCGGAACCTCTTCTCTCTTTCTAATTATGCATTTATTGATGGAAAGCTTTTATTAATGAATTCCTTCCCAAATAGATGGAAAAACCATGAAACCAATAACTATGTCTGTTTTGCTCACCATTGTATACATTCTTCCTAGCAGAGTGTTCAGCACAGAGTAGAGTGGGAAATAAAGTATTTCTCACTGAATGAATAAGTGGATAAATGTGTGAATTGACAGTTGAATGGATGAATAAAAAAATGATTTGACTGAACATGAATATTATCTTCAGTATGTTAAAGATCCAAGATAAATATCAAGAACAAATACTTGGAGTTCAGTTAAACTCACTCATCATATTTGCCTTTTGCAATTTTATTACTACATATTCTTGACTATTTCTTGTACAAAAGAAACCAAAAAGGAGTAAATTAATATATAATGACTTTTAGTTGTCCTAGAAAGTATTCTTGTGTAAGACTGCTAATGGGCAATTGCAAACAACTTATTGTATTCTACAAGACTTGTTACTATTTCCTGCAACTTATGTTAGAATTCAATTCATTTTATGAATGTTTTTCTTCTTTCCAGTATAGTCTCATCTATCCCCTCTTTTGGCCTACAAATCTACAGTTGAATAGCAATGTTTCCTCTACAATACCCTTGTACTGGTCTATCATTTTACTTAACATATTACAAATAACTATATATTTTTCAGGATCCCCATGAGACTATGTACTCTTTATGGTCTTGGACTGTGTTTTTATTCATTTGTGTATCTACAGATACTATCACATTTGATAAATACTCAGTAAATTAACATATGAATGAATGATAGAAGCAAAAATTTAATAAATGGCATTATATAGCCTTTAACTTTTTTCCTTAATTATTCCAGTTAAAACTCAAGTAATGGGTGAAATAAAAATTGCATTGAAGAAAGAAATGAAGACAGATGGTGAACAGCTAATAGTTGAAATTCTCCAATGCAGAAATATCACCTACAAATTTAAATCTCCTGATCACTTACCAGGTATCTAATTTTATGATAATGAGCAACATGATATATTTAGGAAATCATTAGGGATGTATTTCAAATATCCTAAGAAATGCTAATTAAAATTTAGACTACATACCAAATATACCAGAAAAAAATGCCAAATAGGATTTTAATAATGTTTTGTATACAGAACAACAGTCTTTTCTTTTTTCCAAGTTTTTGTCTAGTTATTTTTCAACTTATATGCTTAGAGTTATGTACTTATTAAACAATAAGAAAACAAATTTAAATTGTTAAGAAAACTGGTACATATTTAAATAAATTTTAAGTTGTCTAAAACAAATTATACATAATCTGCTTTGTTTAAAAATGTACAGAGAGCTTTCAGTATACAATTTCAATTCTTTCAGTAGGAAATTGTATGTTTGATGGACACGTAATAGACTGAAATCTTATTTTCAGATTTGTATGTGAAAATATATGTGATGAACATCTCCACCCAAAAAAAAGTGATCAAGAAAAAAACAAGAGTGTGTAGACATGATCGAGAGCCTTCATTCAACGAAACTTTTAGATTCAGCCTAAGTCCTGCTGGACATTCCCTTCAGGTAACTTTGTAGTATACAATTACTATTTTACATTTTTCATTCATATTGTATTTATTTATTTTCCATTCAATTATTCAATATTTATATACTGATCGTGTACTATGTGACATTTGATAAGTCAATTAATCCTTAGAGGTACCTTCCCAGGGGCAGCTTAGAATTCCACACCCCACCTTCCCCATCCAATTAGTTGCCAAGTCTTTTCTTTTCTGTCTGTTCAGTTTATCTTATATAATTTTCCTTTAGTTCCATGCTCACTGCCACTACTCCTCTTTAGGCCTCCAACTTTGTTACTCAAACCATTTCATCTGTACACCTGACATAATTTTTACCAGTGTCTTGTCCCTGTAATTCATTCCATCGCACTGTTGCCAGAACTGTCTGTTAAAAACACTGGTTAAGTAACATTAAAACCTTTCAGTGATTCACCATTATCTTGACTCATTAAGAATCTTCAAGATGAGTTCTAATTTTACCCATTTAGTCTCATCCCCTTCTATACTTTTTCACTCACTCTATGCCCTAGTCTCACCAGAATCTTTTGATCAGGTTAAACTTCCAAACCTTTGCTCATATTTTCTCCCTTGTTCAGTGCTTCTTTCTCCATCTCTCTCCATCTATCGTAATACTCCACATCTTTCAGTGTAAACTCAGTACCTTTACTGATGACCACTTGTGAAATTTATTACACTTTAGTCATGTATCATTTTTCTTATATTATAATCTTCTCAATCTCATTCTGCCATTAAAATAATGGCTAATTACACTTAATGCCCTCTACCTTTCTTTCAACTCATCTCTTAAAAGAAAATCTCTTAGATCTGAGGTTCCATGGGATTTCCAGTGATATAAATTCTATGTATGACTTAAGAAAACCACTTTAAAAGTACATATTGTAGTAAAATCAGCTGTAAATTAAATACTAAATAAAACTAGTCCAGTGTTGAGTTTGCCTTGTGAAATCCAGTGTATTTACTCAGTAGTCAAATAATTTGTATTTTAGTTATTATTTCATAAACTAGTAAAAGATGTGCCTAGAAAAGGTATTTTGTAGAACTTTACATCAGTTTAAGCAAAAACCTAATCAGGGTTAGCTTGTTTTGCATTACAATTCTCATTTAGAATTCTCATATCCCTCAGTATATACCTTTTACTTTGGAGCATTAGTAAAAAATGTTGATGTCAATTAATTTATATTATGCAAACCTTTTGAGGACATCTTTGTTATTAGTTTTCTTACAAGTATGCCTGTTACTTCCTCCCCCTCCCACTTGCTCTTCTCTCTGCTATTTCCTTGGTGATCAAATGTCTTTAAAAGAGTTTGAAAAATACATAAATACATAAATAAATAAAATTTTGTCTATTTCTTCTAGATTTTACTTTTTTCCAATGGAGGGAAGTTTATGAAAAAGACCTTAATAGGTGAAGCCTGTATCTGGCTTGACAAAGTGGATCTAAGGAAAAGAATAGTCAACTGGCACAAACTTTTGGTCAGTCCTACTCAAACCCATTGAAGAAATGTGGCTGCTCAGAGCATAGAAACTGCTCTAAACAGCTTCAAATCAAGGCTATAGTTGGATACTGTTATATTAAGCTATGTTTTCAGGATCAAACATGAAAGGGGGCATGACAGGCAAAAGCATACTTAAAGCATTGTAAATTTATTGTTGTGAAACACAGAAAAAGCTTCAAATGGAAAGGTTCCTGTGATGATGACAAAAAAAAGTGGAATTCTGAAATCTTGTATTTTTCGTGACTGTCAAGTGAAATGTAAGAGAAATGTTCTTAAGATAAAAACCATTGATCAGATTTGAGCTCTAGCTAAAAACAGAGGATCAAAGATCATTATGATTTTGATGCAAAAGAATCGCAATTGAAAGGAAAGAACTGATATAACAAATCTCAGTTTTCAAAAGTCTGAAAAATCTTTCTTCAATTTATACTCTCAGACAACTTACTGTTCTGAGATTTGGACATAAGATACACCTACAATATGTCCAGGACTGGTAGTGAGGTGGCTGTGTTCATAAGGAAAAAAGAAGAGAAGAGGTAGAATTTATGACTTTTAAGAATATGTTGCACAGATTTTCTCTTGTGTCTGAATGTTACAAGGGTGTAAAACACCAGCTTTGTAATCCATATGGTAAAAGCACATTTGTTTCAACATAATTTGAAATAATGTAGAGTGAAGAAAATGCTAGGTAGAAATGAAATTACATTTATTCTAGAAATAAGGCCATCATTTTTCTAGACCTTAGATGACTGGTTTACAAAGAAAAATGTTGCCCACAAAATATTGGGAACTTGGTTGAAAACATCAAAATCTCCATAATTTATCCTTTAACAAAAGAATTTTCAATCTATGTACCAAAAGACCTAGATTTAAATGATGTGTTTTAACAAGCATGATAACTTGTTCTTTGTGGAATTGCAATTAAATGTACTATCCTGCATATTTCATTTCTCTTGAGTGAGGTATTGACAGAGAGAGCAAATTCTTTCTCTGGCAAACAAATCACATTAATCTCATGACATTGATTAATTAAATTAGTGACATTTCCTGCTCTTTTGTAATGTTTTTCCCCTAGCACATTAACTAATTATATAATGAAAACCCTGACACTGAACTCACATTCTCTCTTGTGCTCTTTTTTCCTTCTTTAGTAACAATATCACAGTGATCAAGTTGTTCAGTGTTGGGAAAATATGTGAAAATTAAACTTTATATTGAGGTTAAAATATAATTTGAGCTATTTTAATAATATAGAATAAAATGGTCAATGTCAAAGTCATTAAAATGAAACTGCCATCTTCTCCATCAAGCAATGTTAATAAAGGAATTAGCACAGAGCTGTGGAAAACAAACTCTGCTGGGATTAGAAGCCTGGCATCAGGTCTTGGCTCTGCCACTGACTCAATGTATTACCCTGCATATGTAACATCTTATTTTCCCCCTGTTTTCTTGTTTGTAGGATAAAAATAATTATATATTCCCAACCTTTCTATTGGGATGTTGGGATGATCATACCAAGTGGTCTATGAAAGAAAATGAAAGCACATTTCCAGATATAGTTTTATATACAGAAGTAAGAAAAAGTATTACACAGCTTTTCGATTCTCAAATTTTATATGTGTAAAAACCAATGGCAAGCATTGGCACAGATGAAAGTAGAAAAATCAATCCAAAACTCATTTTTATCTTCTTTAAAATATAAGCTTTCATTTAACCTAAAAACAGGTGAAAAATTAAATGAAAATTACTTCCAAATTTTTGTTATCCTAAATTAAAATAATTATACTGATCTTCTCATACCATTCCCATATTACATCCAAATATAAATAAATTAAAGTGCTTCTCAGAGTATCCTGAGCTTAAAAGCTGCTGCTTTATTCAAGGGTAAGGATTTAATGGAATGAGGGGGAAATCATCTCTAAATATATTGGTTGGATATTGAATTTTCTCATTTTTAAGGAATTTTTATTTGATAGGGGTTAATTAAATATAAAACACTAAAAATAAAGAATGGATAATAAATCATGGGTCATATATATTTATTATACTCATTAAAAAATAAAAATTTACTTTCTCCCCAGCCTAAGAAAGATAACCATCATTTTTCCCTCTATTTTTATTTCCCTCTTCCCTGATATTGCAGTGTCCTTTACCCTTGATATTATTCTAGAATGAGCATGGGGGTGGGGGGGAGGGATCACTAAAGATTTGCTATTGCTAGGATTTTATTTTTAGAGATGACTAGATCTGCTGATGGTTGCCATGGATATTTCCAGCAGAAACTAGCACTAGAGGAAGCCTATAATCATCACTCATAATTGGGGAAAAATGGTCCAGGAAGATCTCCTGACATAAAAACTCTCTGCTATTTACCCTTAAAAGGAACCTCTGGCTCACCTTTAGTCCTCTCTGCAACCACCTTCATCCAGAGGTGTGCCTGAGGGATTGTATGCCCAATTAGTTTATTTCATTCCAGTTGCAATTTCTTTTGCAACAATACAAATGGAGGGACCACCAAAACTAAGAATTTCCCTCGGTAGTTATTTGACCGAAAAACTTAGGAGTCTTTCCATTATAGGAGTCACTTGGTTCCAAGGAATTAGTGATGGGGCCAGGTCAATTACAAAGAGTTAATGACAGGGCTTCTTTTTGTGCACCAGCAACCCCATCAGAGAGCATAAGATCCTGCCAAAGTGTGCCAAGTTTGCAGCTGACCAAACTCCAACGTTGTACTGGAATTATTCTATGCAACACAGATCCTTATATGAATGAACTTCTTCTGAATGATGTTGATTACCCTTCTTACAATGAAACTAGTTCTTTTTTAATTATAAATAGGGCTCTTGGTGTTTTTTACTTTTTTGTATGTATCACAGCATGTGATTTTCCACTTTATTTTATTTTATTTTATTGGCATTAGCTTTTTTAAATCCTGCAACAACAAAGTTTGTAATCTCTAAAACATGTGATAAGTCCAAACAGCACTTATACCTTGAAAAGCATTTTAATGTTTCCCACAAATTCATTGAGTCATTAGAGACCGAAGTTGCTTCTTGGTTTAAGATTTGGCGCTAGAGAAACTTCCAGCCATAGAAGCAAAAGCACAATGGAAACTTTTACAAAAGACAGGGATTTCTGGGATACTTATTACAGAAATAGTTACTACTAGAAGCAAGAAGTTTGTGTTTTCCCTGGTTTTACTTAAGATTAAGATTTTTGGTGACTCTGAACTCATTATTTCTCATTTCAATTTAAAATACCAGTATCCAAAACTAGGGGCAGAGATTGTCTTTGCTCCTTAATAGTGCCCATATTTTAACTAATCACACTAATTGAATGCATATTTTCAGCATATCAGTGTAATTAAATTTGTGGATCACATATATTTAAATTGTCATATTGTGGGAATATTATAGCTGGTAACCAGCTGATATTGATTCTTATGTAGGAACAGTTGTGATGACAGTGGTGATAGCAGTAGTGACACTAGCAGTGGTGGTGATGTGAAGTAAAATAAAATTATATGCTATATTGCACCCAATTTCTTAGAAATTATTTGATCAATGTTTCATTTCATTAAGATATCATAAAGATGTTTATAGTATTTTTTTACCTTATTATTTAAATCATAACTAACAATATTTTTAAAAACTTATTTTCGTTGCTACAATGTCTGATATTCCAAAATCAGCCTACTACATATATATATATATATATATGTTTATAACTATAGGTGTGACAGAAGTGATTCCCTTTTATTGAGCTTAAATGGATGTGAAAGAAAGCTCAATGAATAATTATGAACTGTTTCTTTAATAACTACTTGCCTTTGATGTAATACAAGAATGAATGAGTGAAAAGATATTCTCATTGAATATGACATATTGATGTTTTCTGTATGTTTAATGTTGTTATTATTAAAGATACCCACTAAACCAAAATTATTAATCAAATTCCTTACCTCATAGCTAGATCGAGAGCATTTTCTTAATTTGTTACCCTGTACCTAACTATACATTTCGTAAAATAGACAAAGTTGAGATATTAATTTTCTTTGGCATTCAGCATGTGAATGTGATTATTGTTTGATAGTGTCTGTATATTTGTTTGTGATGTGATCAGGTGCTCCCACCACTGATTAATACGTGTGCTAATATCTTAACAAAAACACATCTGATGTTAAAGAAAAAAATGTCCTGTCTGGAAAAATAAAAGCCTAATAAAACTGATTTCAAAATAAAAAAGTAAGTACGTGGACATATGTCTTGTTTCAAACTATATGTTGCATGCCATGTTGGTGATTTAATAATGTGTTATTTTTTCTGTTTTACCCAACTCTCTGGAAAATCTAATGAACAAATACAAATTCTTGGGGTAAAGGTTGTTAAATTAAATTGAAAATATGTGAGAATTGTATAATAAAAAAATGCTTGTAAATCTGTTTTGAGTTTTACTCTTCGTAAAAATATGTCTTGGTTTTGTGGTAGTATACAGGATGTATCTGATAACTTATGCAAACTGTGCTGTATAAAGGCTGTTGCCTCAGCCTTACTAATAAATACTGAAAATGCCAACTTTGACTTCTTGTGGTCATCAATATGATAAATTGATACTTAATATAAAAACAGAACATGGAACTTTCTCTGAAAAATGTATGCTCATCCAGTTTTAAAAATATATTATAAAATATAGCAGAGGTTAAAAACAAAAAGACTTAGACAAATGCATAGCTCAAAACTAAACAACTGTTACTCTTGTAACCACCATCTAAGCCAAGTAATTGAACTTTGTACGTCATCCCGTAAGCCCTTTATGTATGTAACTCATCACTATCACAACTCCCTCTATCTGCCCAAAATATAAAGACTAACCTGATATTTATGATAAATAGTGCCTGTTTTATAACCCACATCTGCCCACTAAATACTATTACAGTCTTCCTGGCTTTTTAAAAGATGGAAGCCTCTTTCAATCTAGTCTCTTTCCACCATCCTTGTTTTCTATGCATCTCATTTAATGAAGAAACTGGGTCTTTAAATCTGTAGGTGTTCTTCGAATCTGGATTTGCATCCTTTTGGTCAAGTTAACATGTTCCTCTGAATTACCTTTAAATTGACATTTGGAGGATCGGATGTGGCTCAGGCGGTTGAGAGCCTACTCTCCACATGTGAAGTCCCAGTCAGGTTCCTGGTGCTTCCTAAAAACAAAACAAAAACAATAAGCAAAAAAATGAAAAAATGAACTCAGGGGAGCCCATATGGCTCAGTGGTTGAGCACCAGCTTCCCACTTACAAAGTCATGCCCCAGTACCTCAAAAAAACAAAACAAAACAAAAAATTGGTATTTGGCTCTACAGACTTGATCTGATTCATACTCAATCTCTTTATCACAAGTTGCTGTTGTGTTCTTCCATTAGGAATCCTATAATACCTGGCTGTCTCTATTTTTTGTAATATTTTGCAGCCTCTGAGTCTCAATGCCTGTAATAGATCCATTAATATTTAGATGTTCCAAAATGATGCCATTCTAACCAATCATTACTTCTTGGAACAGAGGAGTAATAATCTCTTCTTCTTTATAAAGAGAAACCAATATGTTAACAAATATTTGCTTTCCCAGTGGTATGGTTTGCATAGGAAAGTTTGGGTAAAGGCAGGGTAAAGCTTGACAGTTTTCCTTTACCTACTTAGCATATTCAAAATAATGAGATGGCTTCCAATCAGCTTCCAAAGATAACCAATTGGCTTTTTTTTTTTTTTTTTTGGTATCATTTTGAATTCAAGGATTGATATGTATTTTATATATTTTAATTCATCGAAATGATTGATCTTTTTGATATTCAAATTTACCCTTTTGACAAGTGGGGGCATATTTGAATAAGCTTACATGTTTATTGTAGTCTTTGATAATTTCCCAAATTATATATTATATTTTAACCTTAAAACCTTGTAAAAAATCTACCTAAACTCTTATTTTTATTTTTATCTCTTTTCTTCTCTATAAAATAATTACATTTAAGAATGCATAGCCACTGATTGGTCAATTTTCATATAATATGCTATTGGTACACGTTTAAGGTCATTCTGAGGTGAAATACATCTTTGGAACATTATAACTTGAAAACAAATGAAATGACCCAAAAGACCATTATTATATGAATAATTAGTGAGCAATTTCATATTTGACTATTTAAGTGTTTGCAATTCCCCAAACCTACAGTCTACAGATTTTGTAAATTGAACCAAAACAGTTTTCTATTTAAAAGTAATAATATTAAACTGTTATTTGTTAAAAAAACAAAACAAAACATCAAAATCTGTCCTCTCTGTGTAACTGAAAACTTCAAATAAACTGAAGATCAGTAAGGGATATTTTCATGGATTTGTCAGTAAAAAATAACTTTCAACAATTTAATTCTTTGAAAAGAACAATAAAATCAACAAACTTGTGGCAATCAAAAGAGAAAGAAGGTCAAGATACCATTATCAATTATTAGAAATTAACAAAGATTCTGAGATCCAAAGATAAATTAAACCAAACTCAACAGTTTATAAAAAATAAGAATGATGACCAATTTGGAATTATCCCAGTTACACAAGATTGCCTTAAAAGTAATTAATAAAATCCATCACATTATAGATTAAAGTAAGATGGTAGAAAATATTTTATTAAATTCAAAATACATTCATAATTGAAACTTAGAATGAAAGAGAATGTTCTAAATCTTATAAATGTTGTTTCCTCAAAAAACTTAATGGTAAAGGATAAAGGTGTTTCTTTTAAACCAGAAACAAGGCAAGTGTGCCTATTATCCTCATTTCTGTTGAATATTGTTACCAAAGTTTCTAGTCAATGTAGTAAAGCAAGAATTGAAAAATACAAATTTAAGAGTAAGAAGTTGAAAGGAAGCGAAAACTGTAATTATTTGTAGACTAAGTGGATTGTGGCCAGAAAATCAAAACAATCAACAATTTGTTTCAGAACATACAAAAGAATTTATCACATTAACTACATATGAAAAATGCACAGAAATAAAGTCTGTCTCTATATGTGGGTAATAGTTATAAAATGAAATTTTCAAAAGACACCATTTATAAGAGCTCCAAAAATATCAAATGCCTAGGCATAAATTAACAAAGATGTTTAGAACTTCACAAATATAATAAAATTTTATTGTGCTATTAAGTAAGACCTAAATACAATGTTCACTGATTAAAAATTGGATTATATAGTGACAATCTTTCCAAATCACAAATCCATAGATTCAATGCAGTCAAATTTTACAAATGTACATGGAATTTGATAAGTTGATTATAAAACTTATGTTGAAATGCAAAGAGCCAAGAAATTCACTGCATACTTGGAAGGATAAAACAAAGTAGGAGAACATTTTAAACAGGTATCAAGAGTAATTATGAAGGTACAGAGATTAGACAGTGTAGTTATGATCCAGGATAGATGAATTAAACAATGGAATAAAATAGCATGACCTGTAGACTTACATACTTATGGACACATGATATGTAACAGAGGAGATAAAACAAATTTACAGAAAAACATGGACGTTCAATTGAATGGTGTGGGTCAGTTGGATAATAACTTGAAAACAAATGAAATTGAGCCCTACCTCACACAATTCACAAAGATAAAGTACACATAGTTTAAAGATCTAAATGTGAAAGACAAATTTATAAAATATTTCGAGAATAATATAGGAAAATATCTTCATATTGGGGTAGGAAAATATTTCTTAAGACACCAAAAGAAAACTAACCAAAAGGAAGTTTGGTAAATACTTGATAAATTCAACTGTGTAAAATTAAAGACTTCTATTCCACAGACTCCATAAAGAGATTAAGAGAGCCACAGAATTAAAGAAGATATTTGCAACAGATATAAAAGAAACAAAGGACTTATATTAAGAATAGATAAAGAACACATAAACCAAAAGAAAAAGAAAAGCAATGGAATGGAAATATGGGAAAAAATCTTGGACAGTTACTTTTAAAAAGAAGAAATCCAATGGTTAATGAACATGGAAGCAGATACTCAACCTCATTAATTTACAGGGAAATTTTAGTTTATACTGAAAAATATTACAATATGTCCAGTATATTGGTAAAAATCTAGTCCAAGTAAGCCAAATTTTGGCAATATAATTCTCTTATATTCCTGGCAGAAGTATAATAGGTACAACCATTTTCAAAAAATAGCTTGTAATTATCTTGTAACATTGAATATTTCATGCCTTACAACTCATTAATTCCATTCCTACATTATATGCATCAGAAAAACTCTTGAACATGTATACCAGGAGACAAGTCCAAGCATGTTGAGCGGTTATTTAGCCAGTAAAGATTGGTAGCTTCCATTCTTCTTGGTCAGGCTTCCCTTCAGATAGGTTTGGTAATTGTTGTGATTGATATGTAACCTTACCATACACAACATTAAATATTTTGAGCATATTTTGCAAGTATTTTTATAGCCATCTCAATCATTTTAACCCCAAATTCAAAACAACCAAAAAAATCCACCATCAATAAAATGGATAAATATTTTGTAGTATATTAATGCAACAGAATAAAATAAGACAATAAAAATGAACAAACAAGAGCTATGCATATCAAAATGAATGAAAAATTAACATGAAACAAAAAATACCATGTGATTCTAATAGCTATGAAGAAAATTAACAGAATGATTATCACAAAAGATAGTTTTGTGGGTTACTGGGTTACATAATGTGGGAAAAAAGCAGGCATGATTTGGGAAGCACTTAGGGCACTTTTAAGATACTAATATTCTCCTATTTCTTAATTTGTGTGGTGGTTATATCGATACTTGTTTTCTAATTAGTCTTTAAACTATATACTTTTCTATATGTATTATATCTTTCACAATTGAAAGAAAAAAAGAGAGACAGAGACAGAGAGGGAAAGAAGTAGGGAAGGAAGGAAGGAAGGAAGGAAGGAAGGAAGGCAGGCAGGCAGGTAGGAAGGCAGGCAGAAGAGGAAGGTTGGTTAATTATGAAAGCTCTTTGAGAAAAAGAGTCAAAGATGTACATGGCAAAACAAGGTTAATTATCACCTTGCTGTGGGCTGTTTCAGTGAAATGATAGGGACAGAAATCAAATATTTTAAATGGACTGAAGAAGCATTCAATTCTTTTTAGACATTTGTTTGTGAAGGGGAAATCTGCAATATTTCATTGGTTTGTTGGTTGGTCAGTTGGTTTGATTTGGTTTGGATTTTAAGATGAGAGAGAAATTAATAAATTGAAAAGTCAATGGGAACATATTTGAGAGGGAGTGATTACATATTGAGAAGAGGGAAGGAATTTTTGGTGTACGATGTGAGAAAATGGCAATCTAAGAACATGTTCAACAACTGTTCTTTAAGAGTAGAAAGACAAACTTTTCTAATGAAGGATTCTCAACCCTGATTGTATATTAAAATCATCTGAAGAGCTTTTTAAAATATGGATACCCAAACTCCAACCCAAACCAATTAAATCATCATCTCTGGTTTGGGGGCCCAGGCATAGGCATATTTTTAATGCTCCACAAATGCTGTCAATATACAGTCAGTGTTTAAAGCTACTAGCTTAATGGAAAAAATAAAAAGGAAAAGAAGAAGAGAGGATTAGTATATATGTAGCCAGATTTTATGTTTGATATAAAAAGATTCCTTTTGGTAACTACAATTTTCCCAATGAAATAGAATATGAGGTCATAGTGAAGAGGAAGCTAATATGAGTTAGCTATTTAAAGAGAGTAAAGAAGGTTTAAAATAGTCCTGGAGACCAGTGGGAAAGCAAGTGACAGGAAAAAGTGAGAAGGATGTTATCCCTTATTGTAGGTCCATTTGAGCTCAGCGACAATACATAATGACACCAATGTGCCTTGTCATACGACTTTCTCCAGCCTCGATTGGGTATTTATACATGAGAGTAGAGAAATGACAGTAAAGTTTAATTAGGTTGGAACTTGCCAACAAAAAGATAGATGTGCAAAGAAGTTCAGGGCATGGAAAGAGTTGACTTTACATTGATGAACCATAAACTATATAATAGTTAAGAGGGAAGTAAAGTAAGGTAAAGACCGATGGACAGGGAAATAGAAAGACATATAAATTAAAAGAATTCTTCCAGGGAAAATCTGGGAAATTATATGGGACTATGAGTGAAGTCTTAGAAAGGGAAAAGAGTTTACCAGCTGAACCAGGAGAGTAAGTATGAAGGCTAAGGAAATGTTGTTAAAAGAAAAAAAAAAAGCAAAGTACTGTGAAAGTGCACTACTTATTTCAGAAATGCCAATGCCTAGAAGCTATGTTTCCCAGGCATGGTTTACTATGGTAGAGTTGAAAAGGGACGGTCATAATGTATGAGGATCAGGTTGCATTAATTCTTTTTCCCAAAATAATGATATAATGCTATAAAATAAATGTTATGATTCAGAAGCAGGGATATTTGATCTACATTTCATTCAACTGAAAATTTTGCAAACAAAATTTTTTAAGGCATATTTGAGTCTCTATTATTCTCAGAACTTTTCAAAACACCAGAGATTACATATTCTTCAATATAGCCAGAAATACATCTAAAAAGTTGAAAAAAAGAGATAGCCAAACCCAAGACAATAACTGACTATTAGCAAAATTGACCAATTTTCTTTCATTCCCTTGTATAATACCTTACCAAGCTCATACTGACCCCAGGATGTTCAGATGACATTTCTACCTTAAATGAAGAAAAGTTTCTGTCAGGGGTTGGAGGGGACTTTATCCTGTTGAGCTAGAGAATTTACTCTAATTTTCTGCTCTAGCTGTGAAATTTAAGGTACTATTATTGTCAGTTGATTAGATCTTTTGAATGTTTCAACTATTCCCTTAAAGTCTACCCTTATCTATTGATGTAGACATTGAAAAGAAAGTCATATACTATTGAATTACTTACAATAGTAAAGTTAGGACTTGCAGACTGAATGAATCATAGCTGACTACAATATTTAATTCAGTTGTGCTTAGTTCAGACCCTATAGCCTCTTACTTGGATTTCCACAACAGCCTCCTACCAGGTCTTGCTACCTTGTCCCCTTCAAATGCTCCCCACAGTCTGTGCTCTATCTATATTTGACATTAACATGTCCTTGCTTAAAACATCTCAGTGGTTCCCCTTGCCAAAACCATGGCAAGAAACTGGGCATCATTCTTGACACCAACTTCTCTTGTGCTCTCCCTGCCCCATCCCCACCCAAATTCAGGTCATTATAAAAATGTGAAGAGGAAGCTAATATGAGTTAGCTATTTAAAGAGAGTAAAGAAGGTTTAAAATAGTCCTGGATACTATTGATATTCCTAACTCTCTCTAATTTAGCCAATTGCAAATGCTTCCTGTCTAGTTCCACTACTTGTACTCATCTTTCTTCTCATTTTTCTCCTTTCAGCCAGAGAAATCTGATTTTATCATTCCCCACCTACAACTTAAAACATTTTAATGGTGCTACAGTGCTTTTTTCATAAAAACCCGAAACTTTTGTACAACCCTTGCCTCCTGCTCCAAACTCATCTCGTAGAGGCATCCCCAGAGCTTTCCCATCTCTCTGTAGGCCTTTTTTCCTATTCCTTACTCTTTGGGAACTTCATCCTACATTGTGGGCCCTCTGCCTGGGATTTGCCTTCCCCAAATATCATCCCCATCACTGACTCCTAAGATGGATGCATCCCACATGCTGTGCTTTGGTAATGCTCCCCATTTTCTTTCCAGGTGATTACCATAGATTTTACTTATTTATTTGGGTAATTAGTTGATTAATGTACAATTATATACTTCATGAGTGCAAGAACCATGTTTAATTTTCTTACCATTATAAGCTCAATTCCTAGTACTGTGTCTGGCACCAGAGTATGTACTCAAAAATTTTTGTTTGGGAACAAAGGATCATTGTTTCTCAGACAGTTGTAACCCTAGAGGAAAAACGGCAT
>JAQZBX010001812.1:0-78317 GCA_029593785.1 Cabassous unicinctus | reverse complement strand
TGAGCAAACTTGTTTTAACCAGCTGCCCACTGATACTAAGGCTTGGCCCCAGAGGGGGCAGAGACAGCCAATTTTATCTCTCTGCACTGACAAGCATCAAAGCTTCAGCACTCCTGGGGAGGTAAGGAAGTGAGTAGGGCTTGATTAGTTTCCACGACCCTATTTAGGGTCCCCTCTGTGAAGGGGGTGATCTAGCAGAGGACTCCTTTGGGTCCCTTATACGCCACCCCCCCAAAAAAAAAAGAAGAAGAAAAAAAAAAAGACAGTCACTTTAAAAAATGAATTCCTGTTCTTAATTGAGTATACTAACAAAAATCTGCCTTAATACCTAGAGATAGAACCCTGAAGGATAATTGATAAACGCAAGCAGGCTGAGAAGATCCACAAGTACACTAGAAGGAACACTGCCTCGTTAGCTTTGTTTGACTGCTTAATGGTGTGATTGTTTGGCTTTTCTCTGTTTATTTGTTGTCTCTTGCTTTTCTTTCCTCTTTCCTCCCCCTTCTTTTTTCTTTCATTTTTCTAAATTAGGTGCTGCTAGCTTGTCTCTTCTTTGCTGTGCTTCTTCCTCAGTGACTTCCCATTCTCTGTCTTTACTGATATTGCATCAGAAGCTATCTCTTTTTCTTCCCTCATCTCTCTGCCTTCTGCTTTATGTTGTGGTTTTAGACACCATGCTTTTTCATTAGCCCACAACTTAAGGGTGTCAACATCTATTCTATCTAATTTGTTTTCTCCTTTTTTTTTTATTAGTATTACCCTTTTCCTTTTAACCCTTTCTTTACTCTTTCTCTCCCTCCTCATCATTCTAGCTTCTAAATCATTATATATATATTCCTCTATTTGGTTTCCCAGCCCATTGTAGGTACTCCACTTTTTTCCCTATTACTCTACACTGTATACACAAGTTAAATATTCATTTCACTAAGTCCTATTTGGCATCTCTACTAATTTTCATTACTTTTACTATTATCCTTCTTCCAGTCTCACATCTTTCGATTCCTCTGGCACTAATCTTTTCCCTTCAAGGTAACATAGAAAGAAGCAAGGAAACAAAATAAGAAGAAAAAGTGTCAAAGATAAAACTTAACACACACACAGAATCACCAACTAAATCAAACTCTAGAGGGGAGAGAAGCTAATCAACTGAATAAACCCAGCAAGATAAAATGATGACTAGAGGGCAACAAAAAATTACAAATTACACCGAGAAGCAAGAAGACATGGACCACTCCAGTGAACGAACTAAAATCCAGGAATATATGCAGAACATCAAACAACTAATCAAAGATTCCCAAACAAATATGAACCATCTTAATGAAGTGAAGGAAGAGATAAAGGATATGAAGAAGACACTGAGAGAATATACAGAAGAAATTCTACACATATACAAAAAGATAACGGATATGATGGTGATCAATGGCACAACCCAAGAAATAAAAAAGATGCTGGAGTCACATAACAGCAGATTTGAACAGGCAGAAGAAAGAACTAGTGATGTGGAAGACAATACAGCTGAAATCAAACAGATAGTCGAAAAGATAGACAAAAAAATAGAGAAAATTCAGCAGGGATTCACGGATTTAACTGACAACACAAAACATGCAAAAATGCACATCATGGGCATCCCAGAGGGAAAAGAGAAGGGAAAGGGAACAAAAGGAGTGTTGAAGGAAATAATGGCTGAAAACTTCCCAACCCTTTTGAGAGAGATGGATGTACAGATCCAGGAAGCAAAGCACACACCAGACAATATATATCCCAACAGGCCAACTCCAAGATATATACTTGTCAAAATGTCCAAAGCTAAAAACAAAGAGAAAATACTCAAGGCAGCAAGAGAAAAGAAAACCATCACATACAAGGGAAGCACAATAAGTTTAAGTGATGATTTCTCATCTGAAACCATGAAGGAAAGAAAACAGTGGTATGACATAGTCAAAGTACTAAAAGAAAAAAACTTCCAACAACGAATTCTCTATCTAGCAAAACTGGCATTGAAAAATGATGGAGAGCTCAAAATATTCACAGATAAACAGAAATTAAGAGAGTATGTCAATAAGAAACCAGCACTTCAAGAAATACTAAAGGAAGTTCTACAAGGTGAAAGGAAAAATCAAGGGAGAGAGAGTTGGAGGAGAGTTTATAAACATCTAAAAAGAAAAAAAACAGAAACAAAACAACATATGACATACATTAATCCAGAGAAAATATGGCTGAAGTTAGAAATTCATTGCGAGTAATAACATTGAATGTTAATGGATTAAATTCACCAATCAAGAGACACAGATTGGCAGAATGGATAAAGAAACATGATCCATCTCTATGCTGTCTACAAGAAACACACCTTCAATGCAGGGATTCAAGGAGGCTGAAAGCAAATGGCTTGAAAACAATTTTACAAGCTAAGAATAGCCAAAAAAGGGCAGGTGTAGCTATACTAATATCAGACAAAATAGACTTTAAATGCAAAACTATTGTAAGAGACAAAGATGGACACTATATATTAGTTAAAGGGGTAATCTCTCAAGAAGAGAGAACAATCATAAACATTTACACACCTAATCAGGGTGCCTCTTAATGCATGAGGCAAACTCTGGAAAAGCTAAGTGGAGAAATAAATGCCTCTACAATTATAACAGGGGACTTTAATACACCATTATCATCATTAGAGAGAAGATATAGTCAGAGAATCAATAAAGAAACAAAGACTCTCAACAATACATTGGAGGACCTGGACTTAATAGACATATACACAACATTACACCGAAATACAGCAGGATTTACATTCTTCTCGAGTGCACATGGATCTTAATCCAAGATAGACCACATGCTAGGCCACAGAAAAACTCTCAAAGAATTCAGAAAGATTGAGATTATACAAAGTAATTTCTTTGATCACAATGGAATGAAATGGAAATTACTAAAGGCCAGAGAAACAGGTTAGGCACATGGATATGGAAGTTAAACAACACAGTCTTAGACAAACAGTGGGTCAAGGAGGAAATCTCAAAAGAAATCAGTAACTCCCTGGAAACTAATGAAAACGACAACACAACATATCAAAACCTATGGGATGCAGCAAAAGCAGTCCTGAGAGGGAAGTTCATAGCCATAAATACATATATTAAAAAAGAAGAAAGAGCTAAAATTGAACACCTAACTGCACACTTGGAGGAACAAACTAAACATAAAGGAAGTAGAAAGAAAGAAATTACAAACATCAGAGCAGAGCTAAATGAAATAGAGAATAAGAAAGCACTAGAAAAAATAAACAAAACCAAAAGCTGCTTCTCTGAGAATATCAATAAAATTGACATATCGTTAGCCAGACCAACAAAGAAAGAGAGATAACAGATGCAAATACACAAAATTAGGAATGAGCAAGGGAAGGGGATATCACTAATAACCCCACAGAAATGAAGAGTATCATTAGAGGATAATTTGAAAAATTGTATGCCAACAAGAATGATAACTTAGAGTAAATGGACAAGTTTCTAGAATTGCACAAACAGCCTACATTGGTGAAAGAAGAAATTGATGATCTCAACAGTCCAATTACAGGTAAAGAGATAGACTCACTCATCAAAAACCTCCCAACTAAGAAGAGCCCAGGACCAGATGGCTTCACAGCTGAATTCTACCAAACATTCCGAAAAGAGCTAACACCAATTCTACTTAAGCTCTTTCCAAAAATAGAAGTAGAAGGAATATTGCCTAACTCATTCTATGATGCCAACATTACCCTCATACCAAAACCAAACAAAGATAACACTAGAAAGGAAAATTACAGACCAATTACTCTAATGAACTTAGATGCTAAAATCCTCAACAAAATACTTGCTAATCGCATTCAACAACATATCAAAAGGATTATACAACATGACCAAGTGGGTTTCACCCCAGGTATGCAAGAATGGTTCAATATAAGAAAATCAATCAATGTAATACACCACATAAACAAACTGAAAAAAAAATCACATGATCATCTCTATAGATGCAGAAAAAGCATTTGACAAAATACAGCACTCTTTCCTGATAAAAACACTGCAAAAGATAGGTATAGAAGGAAACTTTCTGAATATGATAAAGGGTATATATGAAAAACCCAAAGCTAACATTATCTTCAATGGTGAAATCCTAAAAGCCTTCCCTCTGAGATCGGGAAGAAGACAAGGATGCCCACTATCACCACTCCTATTTAACATTGTCCTCGAAGTACTTGCTTGAGTAGTGAGGCAAGAAAAGGATATAAAAGGCATCCAGATTGGAAAAGAAGAAGTAAAAATTTCATTATTTGCAGACGACATTATCCTATATATAGAAAGCCCAGAGAAATCTACAACAAAGTTTCTAGAACCTATAAAGCAGTTCAGTAATGTTGCTGGTATAAGATCAATGCTCAAAATCAGTAGCATTTCTGTACACCAATAATGAGCAATCAGAGGAGGAAATCAAGAAAAAAATGCCATTTACAATAGTTACTAAAAGAATCAAATACCTAGGAAAAAATTTAACTAAAGATGTAAGGGACTTATATACAGAAAACTACACAACACTGTTAAAGGAAATCAAAGAAGAGTAAATTAAATGGAAAAATATTCCCTGTTCATGGAAAGGAAGACTAAACATCATCAAGATGTCTATCCTACCCAAACTAAACAAGAGATTTAATGTAATCCCAATAAAAATCAACACTATATTTTTTAAGGAACTGGAAATACTAACCACAAAATATATTTGGAAAGGTAAGAGACCCTGTATTACCAAAGACATATTGAAAAAGAAAAATGAAGATGGAGGCATCACATTACCGGGCTTTAAAACATATTGCAAAGCTACAGTGATCAAAATTACATGGTATTGGCACAAGGATAGACCTACTGACCAATGGAACCGAATTGAGAGTTCTGATATAGATCCTCACATATACAGTCATTTGATATTCGAGAAGGCTACCAAGCCCACTCAGTTGGGAGAGAATGGCCTCTTTAACAAGTGGTGCTTGGAGAACTGGATATCCATTTCCAAAAGAATGAGAGAAGAATACCATCTCACACCTTATACAAAAACCAACTCAAGGTGAATCAAAGATCTAAATATAAGAGCCAAAACCATAAAGACCCTGGAAGATAATGTAGGAAAGCATCTACAGGACCTTGTAATAGGAAATGGTTTCATGAACTTCACAGCCAAAGCACGAGCTGCAAGCAACAAAATAGATAAATGAGATCTCCTCAGAATTAAAAACTTCTGCACCTCAGAGAAAGTTATTAAGAAAATAAAAAGGCAGCCTACACAATGGGAGAAAATATTTGGTTACCATATATCTGATAAGAGCCTAATATCCTGCATATATAAAGAAATCCTACACCTTGAAAATAAAAAGACAAACAATTCATTTAAAAAATGGGCAGGAGACCTGAAAAGACACTTCTCCAATGCAGAAATACAAATGGCTAAAAAGCACATGAATAAATGCTCGCCATCGCTTGCTATCAGGGAAATGCAAATCAAAACTACAATGAGATACCATCTTACACCCATCAGAATGCAGCTATTAAAAAAACAGCAGACTCTAAGTGTTGGAGAGGCTGTGGAGGAATAGGAACCCTCATCCACTGCTGGTGGGATTGTGGAATGGTCCAGCCACTGTGGAGGACAGTTTGGCAGTTCGTCAGAAAACTAACAATAGATCTTCCATATGATCAAGCGATTCCACTGCTGGGTATATACCCAGAAGAACTGAAAGCAAACACACGAACAGATATATGGACACCAATGTTCATAGCGGGATTGTTCACCATTGCCAAAAGTTGGATTCAGCCCTGGTGCCCATCAACAGATGAATGGATAAGCAAAATGTGGCACATACATACAATTGAATATTACTCAGCTGTAAGAAGGAATAAAGTGCTAACACACGGAATAACGTGGATGAATCTTGAAGACCTTATGTTGAATGAAGCAAGCCAGGCATTGAAAGATGAACAGTATATGACCTCACTGATTCGAACTGAGAAAAGAGAGCATTCTCCGAGAACCATTGTCTGAAAGATAGGTTAACAAGGGAGAGAAAGAGAAGAGTAGGCAGTGAGCCATCACCCATATGGACATAATCTATGGTAAAGGGATAGAGCATAGTTGCATATTGAAGGATACGACAGATGGGTAGTGATATTACTGGGTTTGGTGGCACTGGGTTGACAGATGGGTAGATTAGAAAGGTCATGTAACTATGAATCTTGTCATTCCATGAGTCAAAACTGCGGAATGTCATATGCCACAGGGGGATGGGGTGGAAGGAACAGTTAAGATCCAATGGGGTATTTATTGGTCACGGGAAATGTTTTTCATTACCTTAAAGTAATGGACACAGGACATGGCAAATATCATCAAAAATTATTAAACTGTTCAGTCTAAATTGTAAACTATACTGTAAACCATCAACAATGCTTAGTTGTTATACTTTAGTATCTGTATAACTGCTATAACAATGCAAACATCCATTAAAAAAAAAAGAGATTTTAATCTTGGGTGGAGAAGTGGGAGGGAGGTTGGGTATGTGGGAGTCTTTAGTATTCCGTGTGTGACTCTGCTGTGACCTAAAACTTTCTGAAAATTAAATAAAAATTTGGGAGACACTGGTGAATGAGAGGGGCAAGGTGTCATGGTACACTGGACATCCGATAATGCAGAGATAAAAGGAAAAAAGAATTAAAAAAAAAAAGATTTTTTTAGTTTTTTTTTTCCCATTTTTTGAATGTCCCAATCTGCTAATTATATCTTATTTTTAGTTTAGTTTCCTTTTTTTTTCCTCTGAGCATCCTTGCACTTATCTGTTGCATTTAAGCTTATCATTATTATTTCTTTTTCCTACTAATTGTATTTTGTTATTATATGGGCTTCATGTTCAGGGAAGGTTTGGATCACAGAAGGGTTACAATGGGGGCTGTAAAAGTTCATTTGTGGGGGTTGTCTGGGATGTCGATTCATGGGAGTAAGTTCATCTGAATATACATGAAACATATATAAAATTGTTCAAATGATCAAGGGATGGGGCATGGTCTAAGAGGGTAGACAATCACTCAATAAATGAAGGAATCTGAATTTCCAGCCTGGAGAACTCTGCCACATTCTCCAAGGGAGCAGCAGCAGTCCCCTGAATGCAGAGGCAGTGTCTGGCAGAAGAGAATGGCCTATTGTTGGGTTCCTGTTATTGAGGACTAGCCTTATGAGTCTTTGCTCATGTAATTGAAACTTAACCTACTGTTATGGGGTGCCTAAGGGTTGCCATCTGAGAGCCTCCTTGTTGCTCAAATGTGGCCTCTGTCTAAGCCAAACTCAGCATATGAATACATTACCTTCCCCCCAACATGGCACATGACTCCTGGGGATGAGCCTCCCTAGCAACGAGGGATTAATACCAAGTGCCAACTGGCAACATGATTGGGAAAAAACTTGAATAAAAGGGGGAAAGAGTAAAGAGAAATGAGTTTATGTGGCTAAGAGACTTCAAAGAGAGTCGGGAGGTCATCCCAAAGAGAGTTGCTTACGCAAACCTCAGTAGGATCTCATAGAACAACAAAGTGGATATCACCCCACACAGAGGGGCTCCTGAGGGCTCTGGAGACACCCAGCTCCTACATAAGTGGGGATAGCCCCAGAGATTGATGCCTTATTAGTGGGCTCCTCTTTGGAATTTGTGCTCCTGAGAGTGACAGAGTCAGACTCAAATAAGTCCTCCCTGCACTTGGTCCATCAGTCCCATCTATTCAAACCTATATGTGATGCTTGAGTTTTAAGTGTACTTCCAGAGCCTGGAGCCTCTCGCCTACCTATGTGCCAGCTGTGCCTGCAATCTCGGTGCAGCTGCAACCCCTACCCTATAGCTCAATGGACTCATCCAAGTCTCCTGGCGAGGAGCTGAGGATGGGCAACGGCCATCCCAGGGAATGGAGAGGGCCTGCAGCTGCAGGCAGGATAATCCCATCCACCATATCCATGGAATATAAACCTTCTCTCACTTGGAGGTGGAGTGGACATCACCATCACAAACCCCTCAGGATTGGGGGAAGAGCTATGGACTAGAATGGATTTAGTGGTGTTCTGTCCTATATTGTGATTCAAGCAATGGTGGAAATTGTAACAGTGAGGTGGAGACGGTGGCCACTGGACATTTTTGGGGCAGGGAGTGGAGAGGCAGTTGAAATACAGGGGCTTTTTTGGGACTTCGGGGTTGTCAATGTTGGCATTGTTGCGACAGATGTAGGCCATTTTGCAGTAGCATATACCATGCAGAACTGTGTGGGTGCGAGTGTGGTCTATGATGTGAAATGCGCTCTATGCTTGGTGGCAAGACCCCAGAATGTGTATATCCATTGCGGGTAATGTTCCATACTGATGAAGGATGTTGGTGTGGGATGTTGTGGTTGGTGTTGGAAGTGGGAAACATGGGAATCCCTGTAATTTCTGAGTAATAATTAGGTAATCTAAGCACCTTTAAAAAAAATATATATATATATAATAACATTTATGTAAAAAATGCACATATATGCATATGTATTTATATATCATTTTACAAATATTGGTGTGTATTGTGAAAAATCTTGATTTTTATGACCAACAAAAAAATTTTTAAAAAAATTTAGAAAAAAGATTGCTTTATGGTTTTATATTGGACTCTGTCAATGATGCGAGATGCAGGTTGAGTTCCCATATCCTTGCCGAATCTTATATATACAGATATTGACTCAGACAAAGGAAGAGAGAACCCTTCCATTTTTATCTTTCCATGTGATGAGGTCAAATAGCTGAGGCCCCAGGGAAAGATGATGCTTGTGCCTGAGAGTTTAGAGCTGAACTTGAAGATAGTGGAACAGTTAGGACTGATATAAAAGGCTTAATTCTTTCACCATAGAATATGCTGTTAGCTGTGGGTTTTCCATAAATGTCCTCTATTATGTTGAAAAAGTTTTCTTCTATTCCTAATGCACTTGGATTATTCCATAATATAGGCCCTCTGTTAGAGTTCAAGAGAAGTCTTGATAATTTAAAAATAATGATATAGTACAAAGTAACCTCTTTGATCACAATGGATTAAAGCTAGAAATCATTGATTAAAAAAAAACCAGAAAATTTACAAACCTTAGTAAATTAAATGGCATATCTTTACCTAGCATGTTGTGAAGGAATTAATTACAAGGGAGAGTAGAAAATAGATAGGGATGAATGAAAATGAAGGTACAGCATGCCAAAACTTAGCAGATGCTACAAGGGCAGTGTGAGAGGGAAAGGTATGGCCATGAATGCCTACATTGAAAAGGAAAAATATATAAAAATCATTACCAAATTCACATCTTGGTGAACTAGATAAAGATGAGCAAAGTAAACCCAAAGACAGCAGAGGGAAGAAAGAATATTAGAGATAAATGAAATAGCGTATAGGAAATCATTCAGGGAATCAATGAAACAAAATTTGATTCCTTGGAATGGATCCATAAAAATGAAAAATCCTTGACTAATTTGACAAAGAAAATAAAGTAAAAGATCCAAATAACAAAAACAAAAATAAATATGGTGATATCACTACTGACCTTATAAAATACAAAGTATTATAAGATAGTATTGACATTGTTATTCCAACAAATTAGAATATCCAGATGAAATGGAAATATTTGTACAAAAAAAAATCACTTATTTGACTCAAGTAGAAATAGAAAACCTCAAAAACTCTATAACAAATACAGAGATTGAACCAATAAAAAAAAAACTTCAAACCAGGAAAAGTCCAGGGCCAAATTTCACTGGTGCACTAGCACCGATCCTTTTCAAGTAGCATTATTCAAAAATGCCAAATGATGGAAGTAACCCATCTATCATTTAACCAGTGAATGGGTAAATAAAAGTTGAAACATACATACAAGAGAATATTATTCAGCAGGAAAAGGGAATGAAATCCTGATACATGTGACAACATAGATCAACCTTGAAGACATCTAGTTGACAGAAATAAGTCAGGCAAAAAAGGATGCATTTTGTATGATCTCAGTGATTTGAAATAATTAGTATATGTAAACATATAGTTATGACCTAAAATATAAGTTAGCAGAAGATAGGGTAAGGATAGGGGATGGGAATTCAAGGCTTAAAATGTATAGTGTTCCTATTTGGAATGATGGAAATGTTTTGGTAATAGATAATGGTGATGGTATCACAAAATTGTGAACATAATTAATAGCACTGAAATATAGTTGTGAATGTGATTAAAAGGGGACATATTAGATGTATACATGTTAAGTACACTACACTGTGTACTCTAAGTTAAACCACAATCATAGCTAATAGAACAGTTATAGCAATGTACTATCATCACTTGGAACATGTGATCCACACTAATGCAAGAGATTACTTATAAAGTGGTGTGTGAGAATTCTGTACTTTATGCATTATTTTACTTTAAACCCACAAATTTTTAAATTAAAATAAATTAAATACATATTTCAAAACTGTTGTCTAAATTGTTTGTATTAATTAAACACCTTCTAGTATATGAGTTTCCTTTATATCACAACCTTAATGTGTTCTTTCATATTTTAAACATTCTGCAGACTTTATGAGTGTATATTTATCTGTGCTTGTCACTTTACTTTTTATGTCCTTGACCAATAATGCGGTTTTCCAAATATTCATATTTTACCCATTTGTGCTTTATTTCAGTAGTTGTATTAAATTATATCGATTTTAATTTTTTACCCAAGGCAGAGCATTTGTGGATCCCAGACTTTTTTTTCTCCTTTGTTTATTGTAGATTGAGAGTACCATGTTGGGAGAAGCAAGCTGAGAAGACAAGATCCTACCACTACTAGACAACAACCATTTCACAGAGCACTGCCATCACTCTGAACTAAATTAGTTGCCAATGAATGCCTGACTGTATTCATGGGGCATACACATAATCTTCTTATATAACAGCAGCTCAGACAAATCCACACATGGTGCACCATTCTCTCCTTCCAGGAGCTCAAGGAAGGCCCCAGATTGAGCTATCTCTGGCCCTAATCTAAAACTTCTTTAAAAATAAAAAATAAAAATAAAAAAGAAGATGATGATATCTGGTTTGGCAGAGAAATTTACAAACCGTCATTTATGATTTCTTCTTAGCTTAATAGTTCAGACCTCAATTTATTACTTTCCTCCCTCATTTGACTATAAGTCAAAAGAGAAAAACAGGCCATGCCCTCAGACTTGGCTTGAACTTATCCATAGTTAAATATCCAAGTTTATCAATGGTAAGTTCTGCCTTCCACATGAAAGCAGAATGAAATTTTGCAAAATTATCTGCCATTTTCCCTCCATTTTCCCCAATAACACATTACTCCTATGACCTCAAGAGAAGTACCTGAATTTCCATATTTCTACCAACCCCCATTTAAGATGATATATGTATTCTGTAAGATTACAGAAGGCATCTCTACAGCTTTATTTTTTTTTCCTCAGCCTTCATAACACATGCCTTTAATCACCATATCTCCACTGAGAGAATCTTCAAAGAAATCTACCCTTTTCCTATCAAGTACCTCAAAATTTTCCATCTTGTAATCTTTATCCACATCCATAGCCACTTCACATATTAGGTATCTAAAAGCAGCACCTCATTCTGATACCAAAAAATGTCATAAATTGTGAGATTTTCTACAAAAATTACCATAAAGTGTGCATATATAAATATCAAAAATTATTGACACCCAGCTTCAGAGGCCAGAAATTAATATTCAATATTTTAGCATGATCATGCCTTTTCTTTCAGTCTGTAGCATCTGGGGTTGTCTTGCCACACTATTTCGGGTTCCTTGGCTTGTCTCTGCTTTCTACCAAATGGGAAATCCTCTACTTGTGCCTGCAATATAAATGCTGCTGAATTTCTGCTACAAGATCTCCAGTAATATGGATCAAAACAAACCTTTGCTCAGTTGGCCACACCTAAGTAAGATCTTCAAAGGTCCTATTTACAAATGTGACCACACTATGACTTACTTTAACACAATCAAAGATTCATTTTACAAATGTTTTCATATTCACAAGAATTCAGGTTAAGTTTAATAACATTTTTTATTGTTGCACAAGTCTTAATCTACCACAGCTCTCAGTTAAAATGTTCAAGGTAGACTAAAATATAAGGAAAAATTTCTGCTAAAACAAACAAACATCAAAATAAAAATCAGATATGAGGTAGATATTGTAATTATCACAGAGTAATTTAAAAATAATTATTTTAAACATAGCCAACATATGGGAACAAACGATTAATGTAAGAATAGTTATGGAAACTCTCAGAAAGAATTAAGGAATTGTTATTAATAAAACCACTGTAAAAGAAATGAAGATGTCTTTGAAAGCAGTAGATTGTACATGGATGAAGAAAGTAATAAAAGTTGAAGATAGTTCCATAGAAACCTTCTAAATTGAAAAATAAATTTCAAAATAGAACAACTTGGAATTGTGTAAAATTTTGAAACAGTGATATATAATTGAATTTTTAATGATATGACAATTTTATGTATTCAAAATTTATGCCATATTGCAATAAACTTATGGACCACACAAAAAATAACCAATCTTTCACACACACCACAACTGAAAGAATTTTGAATTTCCATCCTGGGAGGTTCTGATACCATTTCTAATAGGGCAGCAAGGTGTGTCATGAACTATAACAAATGTACAATATTAATACATAGTCTTAATTATAGGGGTGAATGGAAAAAATATACCAAGTGTACACTATGTGCCTTAGCTTGTGCTAAGAGACTGAGATTGTTCTTTCATAATTTTTAACAAAAATTCCCTAACAATGTAAGGTATTGTTGGAGGGGTGATGTATGGGAATTCTTCATATTATGTTTTGTAAGCTTAAAACTTCCCTAATTAAAAAAATATATATATAGAAATGCTACTCAGAAATATCAACTGATTATTTTACTTAATTCGTATAACAGCTTGTTAATATTTGGTATTGCTGATTTCTTCTTCTGTGACTTAACAAACACATAGTAGGCCATCAATTTCAGAATAATTGACCTTATGGGAATTTTCTCAAGCAGTGAAAATTTAATGCATACCTCTGATAATAGAGATAGTTTAATAATTATTAGTTAAATTAAGTTGAAATATATGTTAACATTTTGCCTGTGAAATTGTTTCTTTGGTGAATGTCATAATCATTTCAGTTTATTTAATAATTTCACTTTTCCTTACATTTAGCAAACATTTAAAAACTGTAATATAATCTGGTAGCAATACACCAAAATGACATCTCTTTCCCTATTGTTTATTTTTGTTTGCTAAATGGTATCAATCAATTTCCATTTTGATGATATCTCATTCATTTTTTGCAATTCCTTTGAATTAAATGCTTATGTAAGCATTATATTAAAGGTTAGTATTCTTTTTTAGAGTATTTTATAGAGATTTGGAAATAATTTTTGGATAACTACAATTTTTTTTCTTAAAATGCTATTCATAAGGAAACTTGCCCTTTAATCTGCTTATTTGTTAAGGTTAATATATTATTTAGAAGACTCTGTGTAATAATAATTTGTTGAGGATTATTTGGAACAAATAAAATGCATTTTATGAAATTTTTGGAGTGTTAAGTAATAAAATGCGTTTTTCAGACTACCATTATCAGGTACAAAATTTAGCCATCATTAAAACCATCATTCCAATCTCCCTGCCCCCACCCAAATGCTGAAAATTTGTCAAACAAAAACTCTTAAATCTATGAGAAAATTGAGGTCACAGGGCAAACCACTGCCATGAAAACATAATAGAGGCAGGTGACATGAATCACTACTTACCTTGGGGAGAAGTAAAGAAATAGAAGCACTCTGCTACCGCCAGTACACACAGGAATGCTTGAACTCTAGTTGACCAATTCGTGAATGCTCAGTGTGGACAAACTTGATGTCAAAAGATTCCTAGAAACCCAGATATAGGGGTAAGGGACCACAGTTTCCTGAGTTTTATTTCCAAAAGCCACATAATTTTCTTACTCTGAAGACTGGGAAATATTCCACCTTGTACCACCAGTATGGAGAGGGGGAAATAAATATTTTGAAATATGCTTAAAACGACCTGGTCTCCTTAAAAGGGCTGTACTAAATGCAGACTCTTTTATCAGAGCTTAATAAACACATGTTTTATCAGAGTATTAGTGTCATGTTGGAGAGGAAATATAATTGCAGCCACTTCTACACTTCTATGTTGGGGAAGGAAAATATTGAAATCAGTCACCCTCTATCTTTTGATAAATGGAAAGGAAACTATCTAAGAGCAGCTCACTCTACAATTCTTGTTTCACTTTAGGGGTAAGGGAGTTTACAAAGCAATGAAAGAATTCTGAAGGTATTAATCGAGAGAATCAAGTTAAATAAAAGATAGAGACCCAATCATAGGATTAGGGAATGCTTAATGAACATCAGAGGATATCAATATATCTCCTCTATAACAAATGTTGATTAGAAAATAAATAATTTTAAGTCTGAGAACTTATTTAAGAAAATAGGAGACCGCAAACTAATGAAACTAGTAGAAATTCTAGCCTCTAATAACTTAGAGATACAGCAAACTGCAGACATAGCCTAACTCCTAGCTATGCAATATATATATATATATGCCTTCTATATATATATGCCTTCTAGAGGTTATTCTTACTTTTAATCCATTTCAGTGGGTATGAACTCATTTATACATACATATATACATGTGTGAAAGTGTTTCTTTGGTGAACGTCATCATCATGGACCTTTAGAAGATATTATTTTTAGATGTGGTGTAAATAAACTGAATGAGGTTAGGCATTAATCTTGTTCCTGGATGCATTATGAAGAAAAAGTCATGTGGGAGAATGAGAAGCTGGAAGCTTACAGAATCCAGAAGAGGAACAGGAGGATATCTCATTATGAAAGGAAAGCTAAGGAACTAAGGATTGCCAGACAGACATAACACTGCCAACATCTATTCTGAGAAATCATAAGTCAATAAATTCCTGTTTTTAAGCCACTCTTTTGTGTGGTATTTGTCATAACAGTTTGGAGACTAAGAAACTTTTTGATATTGGGAAGGAGGTGCTGTAATTACAAACACGTAAAAAGATGGAAGTTGCTTTGGAATTGGGGAATTAAAAACGTGAAGAATATGGAGTTCCAAAAAGAAAAATTCTAAATTGCATTGCAGAGAATATTGCTGTGATTACAGATAACACAAGTATTTTTGATGGGATTTTAGAAGAAAATGATGAATGTGTTTTTAGAAACTGGAAGGAAGGTGATCCTTATTAAAAAGTAGTGGAAAATTTGGTAAAATTGTGTCTGATTGTAGGATTGAACTTGGAATTTGTAAGCAATGAACTTGGACATTTAACTGAAGAGGTTTCCAAGTTATTCGTAGATGTTGCAGCCTGATTTCCATTGAATCAAATAGAAAAATGCTAAAGGAAAGGGATAAAATGAAAGTTAAACTATTTAGAATGAAGGAAGCAGAAATTATTGATTTTGAAAATTGCATCTTATCCAGATAATGGAATCTGAGAGTAGGGCCAGAAATTTCTCTATCAGGGACACCATTGGGCTTTTAGGAAGTTACTCTCAGAATACTCAGTTACATATGATGATTTAAATGAACAGGAAATTACTAAAGAAAGTATCTGAACATTGATCAAGCCAGCCATTTCAGTTAAAGACAAGATTTAAAGTGCAGTTATCAAAGAAGGAGTTGTGGAAAGTTCTTTTATCTGATGTTTGGACCCCCTTTAATTGCATAAAAAGCTGACAAAGAATTTTACAAAATTGATATGAACAGGAGCATAATACCAACTTGGACTGAAAGGGACAAAGAAGGGATAAACAGAAGGCAGAAGGACTTAATGGACAAAAACATTGATAAAGAGGACTGGACCAAAATATACCTCTCCTGCTAAGACAGAATGCCCACCTCTTTGTGTGGAAACAGCCAGACAACTCCTGTGCTTGATGGGGACAAGTCATTTCACCAGTAACTTGGAGTAGTTGGTATTTGAACCCCAATACATAGGGAGAATAGCAAAACTCCAATGCTATAGTATGCTGAGTCCTATACCCCTGCATTCAGTCAGAGTTTGGCCATGATTTTGATTATTTCAAAGGTTGGGACCTACACTCTTATCTTCTGGGAGACTGCACAAGGGCTTAGAGTACATGTGGGTGCTTCTCCTGAAGCGGAGAGAGCAAATTATTGATTCTAAGACTCTTAGACCTTGTAATCTAATGTACTTGTGACATTTAAGCTCTGTTTACCTTCTATTTTCTGCCTTCTGAAATAAGAATGTTTATCTTATGCCTATTAGCATTGTATTTTGTGAAGAAATAAATTGATTTCTACATTACAACTGTCCATAAGATGGAGAAAAATTCCTTTCCAGGAAGGGGGACAACTGTAACTAATATTGATTAGACTTTGGATTCATAGATTTTTCTTAGAGGAATTAATGATTTTGAGATATGATGGATTAGAAAACTGTCTTTCTGGGTCCCAGAGATTGGACAGTGGAAGTAAGAATTATGTACCTTAGGGACAGAAATAAACAAACAAAAAAATATATTCTTAATGTTAATACATTGCTTTGAGTGTGTAAATAGGACTTTTCAAGTTGCTATTTTTAGTTAAATTATGTACCATTCTATACAGGAATGAGGCATCATGCAGAGAAAACCAATTTGGAGAGTATGGTAGAAGTCAATAAGTCCTGAAAGAGAAAAGAGAGGACTTTGACATGTGCAGGGAAATCAGAGGACCCAGGGATTACTAACAAATATGAGAGTAGCCAAGCCTTCTATCCTCTGAATCCTTGAGCCAATAAATTCCTGTTCTTATTGAAACAGATTGTGGTATTTGTCATAGCAGCCAAGAAACTGAAAACAATTGTGGTCTATTTACTTCATTGTCTTTTATTAGATACATCAAGTCTGGCTTTCAAAAAAATTAAGACATTCAGAAAGCAAAGCACAGTGCAGGTACAGAGGAAAGAGCAGAAACTATCAATATGAGAGATATAGTAGCATTATCAGATCAAGAATTTAAATACCTATGAATAATATGCTCAGTTATAATGAATAAGTGGGCAATATAAAAGAGCAGATTACTATTGTAAATTAAGGCAGGATACTGTAAACTTACACCTTTTATAATTTTACATAAATAGCATTTTTTAATTTATTTTGTTTATTACATATAAGAGATTTATTAACTAGATAATTTAAACATTTTATTACTTTTGTACATTTTAATCATTTTCATACAAAATAAATTTTTGTATTGTTTCTTAGGTTTAAAAAACAGTATTTAGCTTGAAATTTTAAGATATCTCATGATTTACTATTTAGTGAAAATATTCATATAAATATAATTTTCCAAGTTTATAAAAATAGAAGACCCCAAGACCCATCAAACCACAATAAAAATCGAATAATGACTTGCCTCAAAATTTTGATTATCTCTTCTTTTTTAATAAACATTTTTATTTTTATAAAGATACTTACATTATATAAATGATGCATAAAAAACATAGGGGATTCCCATATGGCCTGCTTTCTATGCCTCCTACATTTCCCCACATTAACTACATCCTTCACTAATGTGATAACATTTATGACAATTGATGAAAACATTTTGGAGGATTACCACTACGTGTCAATAGTCATTTCCATTGTAGTTTACACTCTCTCCAGCATAATTTTGTAAGCTGTTACAAGAAATATAATGGCCTGTATCTGTCATTGCTTTCTCATTCAGGAAAATTCCCAAGTCCTGAAAATGCCCCCAAATTACAAGGGATTTTCCCTCTCTTTCCCCTCAGAACCTCTGTTGGCCACTGCCTCCACATCAGTGATAAAAGTTCTTCCTTTCCTCGAATCACAATAAATCTATAGTGGAATAACAGTAAATCTGCTCTAGTCCATCATTCATTCCCCAATCCTGAGGATTCTGGGATGGTGATACCCACTTCACCTGTATTTGAGAGGGGGCTTAGATCCCATGGGGCTGATGGAGGGAGTATCTTGCTTGCAGTTGTAGACTTTCTATTCTTTGGGATGGTCATTGTCCATCATCTTCTCTTTTTTCATTGTCCTGGGGGTGAGTCCAATGAACAGGAGATTAGGGGTTGCAACTCTGTTGAGATTCAAGGACCAGTTGGCACATGGACAACATGAAGATTTAAGATTCTTGGAAGGACACTGATTAATTCTAGTACTAGCTATAGGTACAAAAAAGAGGGACAGAAGACCAATATGTAGGTAATCCCCCACTGAGTACAACTCTGATACACTGGGGAGCATTAATTGCAAAGTAGGATCCACTGACAGGGCACCAAACTCTTGAATTGTCTTGATTCAAGACAATTGTCCTGCCTATAGTGTCTTGATGTCTCCAGAGCCCTCAGGAGACTTGCAATTTGAAGCAATATTTACTTTGGCAGTCAATGAGATCCTGCTGGGATGTGCATAGTGTAAGTTCAGGAATGACCTCCTGACTCACTTTGGAGTCCCTTAGCCATATAAACTCATTTGTCTTTGTCTTTTCCCCTTGTTGGTCAAGGTCTTTTTTCAGATGAATTGCTAGTTGGACCTTGGTAGTAATCCCTAAGTGCCAGGAAGGCTTTTCCCCAGGATTCATGTCCTATGCCAGGGTGAAAGGTAATGCGTTTATATGATGAGTTTAGCTTCAAGAGCGACCATATTTGAGCAATAGGAGGGTCTCAGGTGGTAACCCTTGGTCACCCTATAATATAGTCTGTTTCAATTTCAAAAGTATAGGTTCAAAAGTACAGTCATCAATATCAAAGGCCCATCAATGGTCCATCGTCCTTCACTAGTCACTGACCCTGTAGTGAGGGGATTCATTCTATCCTATTAGAGATTGTGGCAGAGCTCCCCAGAATGGAAATTTGATATTATTTCATTTATTATCTGAATCTACACCCACACTGACAATGCCCCATGAACACTTGAATACATGTATATGTCTTATATGTATGCCCAGGTTGAAACTCCTCCCATGCATCACCCATCACTGTCACCCCACACCAGTGATCCTCCCTTGCCACAGTTGTTATACTTCTGTGATCCAAATCTTCTATAAAAATGAATCCAACAAAATACCCAAATAAAATTAATTAGAAAATGAAATAATAATGAGTTTTAAAAGTAACAAATACACACAAAAAATAAAAAATGAAATAATAAAAATATATAAATTTTTAAAAATTGACATTATGTCTTTCATCACTGTAAGATCTGTTATCTTGTATGTACAGTGACATTTTCTTCCATTTATTCCTCCAGTTTCTTATGTTTGTAATTTTGTCTTCAAAGAAGCTTTAGGTTACAGAAAAATTATGTACAGAATATAGGGGATTCCCATAAATCCAACATCTTCCCCATTTTCTCTTTTCCCTATTAATAACATTTTACATGTGAATGGTCATTTGTTACAATTGTACAAATATTGAAACAATGCTAATAACCATCATCGATGATTTACATTGTGGTCTACATTTTGGACAATACACTGTTGTAAATTTTGATGAAATTTAACATGGCCTGTATCCATCATTGCAAAATCATGTAGAACAATTCAATCACCCCCCAAATCCCCCATGTTCCATTTATTCTATTCCTCCCTACCCTTCCCCTTGGGATCCACAGCAACCTCCAATATTCACCCCTTGAAGTACAAGATTCATAGTTACTTGCAGCAATATTGAAGGCTTGGCATACTGGCAGGTCCTTCCCTATTACACACTGTTTCTGCTCTTGAAAGACTCCTAACCCTCTATTTCAGAACATAGCAGGATTCCCAAGGATGGGAGTCTAACATCTTCCCACTCACTATGTTGTTGCCACCCACTGATACAACACACTATGACAAGATGAATACTCACACACTCCCTAGAATCCTGCTTCAATTACACCTTTTCCCATGTGCCCCCCAGTCCAAAATCCTAAACCAGTAACCCTGCCCTGCCATATTTGCCAAAAGAACATTCCCAACTTTGTAGTTTCAAGCACTTATGCAAAAATGGCCAGGGATACCCTGTGATCTCCCCCAACTCTCTCCCTATTTCCATGACAGTCAAACTCACCCTCCAAACCCTACCCACTCACAAACCAGTACTGCCCAACCCATTAGCATCACTGCACCACTGTCATGCCCATTAGCTGCACAACTAGACCCCTCCAACTTATAGATTTTCCCCATATGGGCATTGGTTCACAAGCTTCTTCTCCCTTTCTGTCTCCTATATACCTATCTTCTAGGCTCTAGCTCTGTGAGTCTGCTCAATGTCCTTAATGGATATAATTGAAGTAATGTAATATTTGTTCTTCAGTGCCTGGCTTGCTTCACTCAACATAAGATCTTCAAGGTTCATCTATGTTATCCATGCTTTAATACTATATTCCTTCTTATAGCTGACTAATATTCCATTGTATGTATACACCACAATTTTTTATACATTCATCTGTTGATGGACATTTGGGTTATTTTCAACTTTTGGCAATAATGAATAATGGAGCTATAAACATTGGTGAGCATATATCTGTTTATATACGTGCTTTCAATTCTTCTGGTTTATACCAAGCAGTGGAACTCCTGGATCATAAGACAGTTGTATAATTAGCTTTCTGAGGAATTGCCAAACTGTACTCCCCACTGGCTGTGCCATTCTACATTCCCACCAGCAGTAGATAAGGGTGCCCATTCCTCCATGTCGTCTCCAACACTTGTAGTCCTCTGTTTTTTAATAGCTGCCAGCCTAATGGAGGTAAGATATCACATTGTAGTTTTGACTTGCATTTCCCTAATATCTAGTGATGTTGAGCATCTTTTCATGTACTTTGTCATCATTTGTATTTCTTTTTTGGAGAAGTGTCTATTCAAATCACTAATCCATTTTTAAAAAGGGTTTGTCTTTTTATTTTTGAGGTGTAAGATTTCTTTATATATGGTGGGTATTAAACCCCTATCAGATATATTGTTACCAAATATATTTTCCCATTGAATAGGCTGACTTTTTATTCTCTTGCCAAACTCTTTTGAGGTGCAAAGTTTTTTTTAGTTTTGAGGAGATCACATTTATCAATTTTCCTTTCATTTCTCATGCTCTGGGTGTAAAGTTTATGAAACAATTACCTAATAAAGTTCTTGTAGATGCTTCTCTATGTATCTTACAGGAACTTTATATTCTTGGCTCTTATATTTAGATCTTTGATCTTATATATTTAGATCTTATATTTAGGTTAATTTTTGTACATGGTGTGAGATGATGTTCCTCTCTCATTATTTTGTGTATGACTATCCAGGTCTCCAAGCACCATTTGTTTTCAAGGCAAATCTATCCCAGTTGAATGGGCTTGGTGGCTTTGTCAAATATCATTTGACTGTATATGTGGTGAGTTATATCAGAACTGTCAATGCAATTCCTTTGGTTAGTATGTCTATCCCTGTGCCAATACCAAGCAATTTTGATCAGTGTAGCTTTGTAGGATGTTTTAAAGTCAGGTAGTTTGTGTCCTCAAATTTCATTTTTCTTTTTCAATAAGTCTTTAGCTATTTGGGGCCTCTTGCCCTTCCAAATATATTTCATAATTATCTTTTCCAATTCAGTAAAAAATGCTGTGGTAATTTTTATTGGGATTATGCTAAATCTGTAAATCAGTCTGGATAGGATAGATGTCTTAATGATATTAAGTCTTCCTATCCATGAACAGGGAATATTTTTCCATTTATTAGGTCTTCATTAATTTCCTTTAACAGTGTTGTGTAGTTTCCTGCAAACAAGTCATTTACAAATTTAGTTAAATTTATTCCTATGAATTTGGTTCTATTAGTTGCTATTATAAATGGGATTTTGTTCTTGATTTCCTCTTCAGATTGCTTATTATTGGTGTCCAGAAATGCTATTGAACTGTTCAATTTGACCATATAATCTGCTTCCTTAATGAAGTCATTTAGACTGTCTAGAAACTTTGTTTTAGATTTCTCAGGGATTTCTATCTATAGGATCATGTCATCTGCAAATAGTGAAATTTTTAGATTTTCCTTTCCATTTGGATGCCTTTTATATCTTTTTCTTGCTTAAGTATTTGAGCAAGTATTTCTAAAACAATGATTAAAAAAAGCGGTGACAGTGGGCATCTTTTTCTTGTTCCAAATCTTAGAAGGAAAGCTTTTAGGATTTCACACTTGAATATGATGTTAGCTCTGGGTTTTTCATATAAACACTTTATCATGTTGAAGAAGTTTCCTTCTATTCCTATTTTTGGAAGTATTTTTATCATGAAAGAGTGCTGTATTTTGCAAATGCTTTTCTACATCTATAGAGGTGATCATGTAATTTTTTTCTTTCGATCTGTTTACATGGGGTATTACATAGATTGAATTTCTTATGTTGAACCATCTTTTTGTACCATGGATGAAAATCCCTTTATCATGGTTAAAATTCATTTGATGTGTTGTTGAATATGATTAACAAGTATTTTGTTGATGTTTTAGCATCTAAGTTTATTAAAGAGTTTGATCTATAGCTTTCCTTTCTTGTAGCATCTTTGCCTGTGTTATTAGGGTGATGTTGGAATGAGTTAGGCAATGTTCCCTCCACTTCTATTTTTTGGAACAGTTTAACCAGGATTTGTGTTAGTTCTTTCCAGAATGTTTATTGGAATTCACCTGTGAAGCCATCTGGTCCTGGGATCTACTTAGGTGGAATGTTTTTGATGACTAATTATTCTTGTGACTTTTGATTGGTCTGTTGAGTTTATCAATTTATTCTTTTGTAAATGTAGGCTGCTTGTGTGTTTATAGGAATTTGTGTAGTTCCTCTAAATTGCCCATCTTTTTGGCACACAGATTTTCAAAGTGTACTCTTAGTATATTATTTCTGTGGGGTCAGTTGTGATATCCCCTTCCTTATTTCTTATTTTAAGTATTTGCATCTTCTCTCATTTTTTCTTTGTTACTGTAGCAAAGGTTTTGTCAATTTTATTAATCTCAAAGAATGAGATTTTGATTTTGAATATTTTTTCTAGTGCTTTTTTATTTTCAATTTCATTTAGCTCTGTTCTAATCTTAGTTATTTCCTTCTTGATAATTGCTTTGGGGTTAATTTGTTTTTTAATAATTCCTCCATGTGTGCAGTAAGGTCTTTGATTTTTGTTCTTTCTTAATTTTCAGTATAAGCATTTATGGCTATGAATTTTCATCTCAGCACAGCTTTTGCTTCATCCCATTGGTTTTGTTACATTGTGTTGTCATTTTCATTTCTTTCAATGTAGTTATTGATTCATTTTGCAATTTTCTCCTTGATGCACCGATTGTCTAAGACTGTGTTGTGTATGTTCCATATCTTTGTGCCTAATCTGTTTTTCTGCCCCTTACTAATTTCTAGCTTCATTCCATTGTGGTCAGAGAAATTACTTTGTATACTTTCAATCTTTCTGAATTCAATGAAAGTTGTTCTGTGGCCTAGCATAAAGTCTATTTGGAGAATGATCCACGTGTGCTCAAGAACAATGTAAAACCTGCTGTACTTGAGTGCAATGTTCTTTATATGTCAATTCAATCTAAATCCTCTAACATTTTATGGAAGGTCTCTGTTTCTTTTTTGAAATTATTTGATATGTTCTGTCTAATGGTGATAATGGTGTATTAAACTCCCCCAGTATATTGGAGAGACACTATTTCTCCACTTAGTTTTTCCAATGTTTGCCTCATGTATTTTGAGGTGCTCTGGTTAGGTGCATAAATGTTTATGATTGTTCTTTCTTCTTGATAGATTACCCCTTTGATTATATAGTGTCTTTCTTTGTCACTTACAATAGTTTTGCATGTAAAGTCTGTTTTGTCGGATATTAGTGTAGCTACTCCTGCAATTTTCTGATTATTGTTTGCATGTAAATTTGTTTTCCAGCCATTTAGTCAGCTTGCATCCCTGGGTCTCAGATGAGTTTCTTGTAGACAGAATATAGATAGGTCATATTTCCTTATCCATTCTTCAAATCTGTGTCTCTTGATTAGAGAGTTTAATCCATTAACATTCAATTGTATTACTGTCAAGAATTACTTACATTATCCATATTTTTTAGATTCATGTATGCCATATATTGTTTTTATTTCTCTTTTTATTCTTTTAGTTATTCTTGTATTTTCCTCCCACTCTCTCTTTGTTTTTTTCTTTCAATCTGCAAAACTCTTTTTTTTGTATATATTGACAAATTCTCTTAATTTCTGTTTATCTGAGAATATTTTGAACTCTCCCTCATGTTTAAAAGCCAGCTTTGCTGGATAGATAGTTCTTGGCTGGATTTTTTTTTTCTTTTAGCACCTTAACTATGTTATACCATTGCCTTCTTGCTTCCATGATTTTAGATGAGAAATCAGCCCTTCATCTTAACAAGCTTCCTTTGTATGTGGTGGATCTCTTTTCTCTTGATTTTTTAGTTATCGCTCTTGGTCTTCTGCAATGGACGATTTAACAAGTATCTATCTTGTTGTAGGCCTGTTTTGGATTCATACTGTTTGGGGTGGTTGCACTTCTTGGACATGTACATCCATGTCCCTCAATAGAGTTGGGAAATTTTCAGATATTATTTGCTCTAATATTTTTTCTATCCCCTTTCCCTTCACATCTACCGCTGGGATGCCTATAATGCATATGTTTGTGCAGTTCATGTTGTCATTCAGTTCCTTAAGTCCCTGCTGGATTTTTTCTATCTTCATATCCATCTGTTCTACTATCTGTCTGATATTGGCTGTATTGTCTTCTGCCTTGCTGAGACTTTCCTCTGCCTGTTTAAATCTTCTGTTATGTGTTTCCAGTGATTTCTTTTATTTCTTGCAGTGTGCCATTCATAACCATCAAGTCCATTATCTTTTTATATATATTTACAATTTCTTCAGTGTGTTCTCCCAGTGTCTTCTTAATATCCTTTATCTCTTACTTCATTTTATTTATTTGATTTATGATATTTGTTTGGATATCCTTGATTACTTGTTCTACATTCTGTGTCTTCTCCTGTTTTTTAGTTTGCTCATTAGACTAGGCCATGTCTTCCTGTTTGATAGTATGGCTTATAATTTTTTTTAGTGTCTAGGCACTGTTTATATTGATGGGCTTATTTGGTTGGTTAGCTTCTCCTAATCTAGGCTTTTATTTTATTGTTCTTTTTCATGTGGTAAGATTAATTTTTGACACTTGATTGCTTTTATTCAATATCTTTCAGTTATATGTGTCCCCTTGAAAATATATTAGGACCAGAGAAAAGGAAAGAGATAAATAGAGAAAAAGAATAATAGTAATAATAATACATGGAAAAGGTAGAAGAGGAACCACTGAAGAGCTAGGAAAATAAGTAATATGAGTGAAAAATCATTAAAAAAATCAATGGAGTAAGAATAAAAAGGGAATATGGAAAAAATAAAACAAGAAATAAAATAGAGAGAAAAACAGAAAGAATTAAAAGACTGGGCAGATAAGAAGAGTATAAAAGGAAAGAAAAAAAATGGAGAGAGAGAAAAAAAGAAATAAGGAAAACCAAAGAAGAAGTAGTGGAATGGAAGAAAAGTAACAGAAGTCAGTAGACGGAAAAATGAAAGAAAAAAATAGAAATAGAGTCGATTGAAAACATGTAAAAGAAAAAAAAAAGATACAAAAAAAAAAAAGACAAACAAAAACAAGAAACAAAACAGCACCAAAGAAACAACCCAGGAAAAACAGCCTTCCCTCTTAGGCCCCTAGGGACTTTCTCAGGCTGCTGGTGCTCATCAATTAATCACCCTGCAGGTTACCGTCTGCAGGTGATATATTTAGTTTTAGTGAATGAATAAAGAAAAAAGAAAGAAAATATCCCAAAAGCCATAAAAAATCAGTAGAAACACTGTCGATAACTTCCCCACCATAAGGTGCTAACTGTGTGGCTTATCTTTCCCTAGATTCCTCCTCTTAGGAGGTAGTGGGACTCAAACCAGCAACCTCCTACATGCAAGGCAGGAAATCCTGAACTGCACTACAGCACGTCTATAGACTAAACAGGCTTTTGAAAGCTTATTAGGCTCCTCCTGCCTCCATTTCCCTTAGGTGAGTTAGACTTCTAACAGTTTTGAGGGGCCGGTCTCTATGCCCTTGTTAAGTTCCTTTCTCCAAGGGTGGCAGAGCATTTTTACCCCAACCTCTCCCCAGGTCCACCTCAGTGCTAGCTGGTATTCTCCCCAAGATTCAAAGGGGGCTCAGGTGACCAAGCCCACAGAAAGGAAACCACTCTCCACCCATCACCAGACTCATCTTCCTCCCAGGGAATGCTCCCTCCCACTCAGCTGGCTGTTGAGAGCCAGGGAGTCCATGGCGGCTTTTTGCCTTGAGTTTGGGGTTTACCCAGTCACTGTTTCCAGCCACAGGGACAAGCAATTCAAGGTGTTCCCTTGTGCTCATTATCTCTTTGTCAAGCTCAATTCAGAACAATGCCCTGCAGCCTCCTGCTCTGTGGATATCCAATACAACTCACTCAGGTAGGATTTTGCCCATTCTCTGCCATTTTTTGTGAAATAGCTGAGCAGTGCCTACTAAATTGATGCCATTTTCATGGAACTTCTATTTATCCCTCCTTGATAAAAACCCTCCTCTTTCCCATTCGTGTAATGGTCATCTGAATTAATGTAACAGAAAAAAACTTGGTGTGCTATCATTCTTTTACTTTGATTGATTTTATTTGTTCATACTCTCTATCCAATGCTTTACATACCCTTTCCTCCTTAGGGCTCATACCACGGTACCTATAACTTACTTCCTATATCTGTGGATGTGCTGTTTTTACATTTCAAATTGGCACCATAAAGACTTTATACTTCTTTGTCTTGTTTATTTAAGTGACTATAGTGTTTCTAAGGTTCTTCCAAGTTTCAGCATCTCTCAGGGTTTCATTCCTATTGCTGAATGATGTTATATTTTGTCTATGTAATCCATTTTGTTTACCTATTTCAGTTAATGGATAACACTTGGGTTTGTTTCCAACTTTTGGCCCAGTTTCCAATTTTGTTTGCCTATTTTGCATTTATGTTGTTTTTCTTTTTGTTGTAACATTGCAATCACGTTTATATATTCTGGATTTTATGCACTCCTCTGTTATAAGGTTTGTAACTACTTTCTACCATTCTGCTGGATGTCATTTACATTCTTGACAATATCCTTTGATAGGTAAACATTTTCAATTTTGATGAATTTCAATAAATCTGTTGTTTATTTGTTTATTGTCTTCATAATGTCATATCTAAGAATCTCTTTACCTAATCCCAGCACTTTTGAGGATGCAGACATTATACCGTTGTAATCCATATATCTATACATCCATATATCAAATATTAATTAACCAAATATAATTTTATGTCCTTTAAAAAAAAATAACCCTAATGGAAACTATGAAGTTGCAAATTACAATAAACACATTATGGGGAATGCTATCTAGCTGAATCTAAAAGGCAGTTGATTTTCCTTAAGATATATTTATACCTCACTGGCAGCTGGTTCTTTCAAATCCAGGACTATTTCACTTTTAATAATATAGAAAATATGCTCAAGGGCAATAAAAATATTGTGCTGATATAAAAACAACCCAAAGCAGAGATTTATTGTTTGACTTTTCTTCTCTAATAAATATTAAATTTTGGATTCAATTTAATTTGCAGAAGAAACTGACTTACTAAGTTATACTGGTATTCATTAATTAATTTGTACTCATTTATGAATTACTTATAAGTTCTTAGAAAAGGCTAAGCATGGGAATGATTAAGATGGATACATAGGCTTCTTTGAAGTTTACAGATAAGAGAAATATAAAAACAGATCATCAAGATTCAGTGGAGGGGAGGGACAAGATGGTTGCAGAGAAAGGAGCTCCAATATTTAGCTCATCCTACAGGGCAGTTAGTAATCACACAGACCTATCTAAAGCACATGTATGGGACCCCCAGCAGACCAGAAGATTATACTGCATCACCTTGAATTAATGGAAGGAAAGGACTGCCCATTTTCAGTAAAGATTTATGAGTAGAGCTCACCCCCCAGGGAGACCAGTGCCCATCCTGTGTTGGCTCACATGCTTCCTTGGGTGCTATTCTGTGCATGGATTTGGAAGTTCCATTTCCAAAAATCAGGGGAGGAAGAAATGGTTGGACACCAACTTTAACTACTGATAAGTAAATTTGGTTGGCCAAAGTATAATCATAAGAACAGCTAAAATTTGAACCTGTCCAAGTTGGAAAGAGGCAGTATCTGTCATTTCACTGCCTTCCACATGAGGGGAAGTTGGGTTGATTGAAAATCACAGTAATGATTTTCACTGGCTTCTTTCCCAGATCAGATTGCAGCTCCAGCCCCACTTCTGGCATGAAGGAAGCAGGGGGAATTTCAACAATCTATCCAAGCAACTGCATGTGCTTTCAGCCAGCACTGACTGGATAGTTAGACACCTGGGGTTCCATCTCCACACCCCAATAGGATAGGAGGGGAGTTGTCTTTCCTAAAACTCTATGTTTACTGCAGGCACTTTCCGTCCACATGGACTGGTTACACATTCTGGACGATGTATCCCCATCCCTGGCAGGAGACGACGGGTGCTGGTATTACATCAGTCTAACTATATAACCTTGGTCAGTTTTGACCCTGATGTCCTTGCTGCCCACACCAGCAGCTCAATCACTGTCCCAGGAAGGGAAGGAAGGAGCATAAAGTTTCATGAGATTTTCTGGGCAACTACAGATGGTCTTGGTCTGCACAGCTTGGATTGCTGGACATGGCTGTGGTTCTGCCAGCGGGGCAGGGGAGAAGAGTGGGGAAAGCTTTATTGTTTCCTGGGCCAATGTGGGAAGCTTCAGCCTCCACAGCATACAGTACCAACTACATACCCAGCTCCTACTACACAACCACCAAGGGAAAAAGGGCAAGAAAGCCCTAAACCAAAGAGATAAACTATGCCCATAACAAATTCATCTAGTAAGCGAGATGCCAAGACACGAACAAAAAATTGCAATGCACACCAAGAAACAGGAAAATATGGCCCAGTTAAAGGAAGAAGATAAGTCTCCAGATGACATAAAGGAGTTGATACAACTAAACATAGATGTTCCAACAAATCTCCTTAATAAATTAAATGAGATGGTTAAAGAAATAAGGATAATAAGAAGAATCTGGGAAAGCACAAGGAAGAATTTGAAAGTATACATAGAAAACTATCAGATCATATGGCAATGAAAAGAACAATAAATGAAATTAAAAAAATACACAGGAAAAATATAACGGCAGATTTGAAGAGGCAAAAGAAAGGACCAGTGAGATTGAAAACATGGCCTACAAAAGCAAATGTACAAAGGAATATATAAAGAAAAGATTGTAAAAAGATTGAACATGGTCTCAGGGATCTAAATCACAACTAGAGATGTGCAAACATATGTGTCATGGATGTCCCAGAGGCAGAAGAGAAGGGAAAAGGGGTAGAAGGAATATTTGAAGAAATAAGCGTAGAAAATTCCCCCACCCTACTGAAGGACATAGATATCAGTGTCAAAGAAGCACAACAGACTCCCATCTGAATAAAACCAAACAGACCTACTCTGAGAAACATACTAATAAGAATTTCAAAGACAAAGAACAAATTCTGAGAGCAGAAAGGGAAAAGCAATTCATCACACACAAGTGATAACCAATAAGATTAAGTGTTGATTTTTCATCAGAAACCATGGAACAAAGAAATAAGTGGTTTGATATAGATAATATACTGAAAGAGTAAAACTACCAGCCAAGACTCTTATTTCCAGCAAGATTGTCTTTCAAAAATGAGGGCACATTTGAAATATCATTATATCATCAAATTAAATAAAGTTATAAAAAGAGTTGTGAAAATAAAATATGACTGATAAAACCCAGAGGTCAAAATGGGTCAAGTAAGAACTGCCTTTACATTCATAACATTGAATGTTAATGGATTAAACTCCTCAAAAAAAAAAAAAAACACAGACTGGCAGAACAGATAAGAACATATTAGTCTTCTATATGCTGTCTACAAGAGACTCACCTTAGAACAAAGGATACTGTAGCAGTTTTATATTGCTTATGAATTCCAAAAATAGATATTGCGTTATGTTTGTAAACTAGTTTGTTCCTCTGGGCATATTAAATTATATTGGATTCTGAGATTTTAGTCTTAGTTGATTAGATAAGGATTAAGGCTTTGATTGGGCCTCTTCAGTAGGATTTTGTGTCCCTGACTCCTTTGTGGGAAAGGACTCACATAGAAACCACACTGTAGAGAAGGGAGATGAGAATTTTGATCTTGGAGCCCGGGAAGTAAACACACAGAAAAACAGATTCATGAGGAAAGAGAGAAGGTTCCATTGGACAAGGCAGAGTCCCTGGGATGAGAAATGAGCCATTCAACTGATAGTCTATAACTGGCCTTATGGAGAAAGCAGAGCAGCTAAGCCTGGTCATAAACAAGCCCCAGGAAGAAAGGCACATAGGAAACCTGAATCCTTGGAGATGTCAGCAGCTATCTTGCTCCAACACATTTTAATAGACTTTGGTGAGGGAAGTAATTTCTGCTTCATGGCCTGGTAACAGTAAGCTTCTACCCCAAATAAATAACCTTTATAAAAGCCAACTAAGTTCTGGTATTTTGCATCAGCACCCCTTTGGCTGACTAATAGAGAATTTGGTACCAGAGAGTAAGATCTTGCTTTTGCTATTGCCAAAATGCTGGAATGGTTTTATAAATGGGTAAGGGGCACTTTTTGGAGAAATCGTGGGATGCTTGGTATAAAAGATCTACAGTGCTTTGAAGAGACTCTTGATAGTAATATGGACTCTAAAGAGACTTTTAACGATGTTGTAAAAGTAAAGGATTAAACTATTATTGGAAGCTGGAGGAAAAGAGATCCATGTTTTAAAGTCGCAGACAACTTAGCAAGACTAACTCCTGATGGTTTATGGAAGACAGAAGGTCAAAATGGGGAACCTGGGCATTTAGCTGAGAACTTTCTAAAGTAAACTCAAAGAATGCAGCTTGGCTTCTTCTTGCAGCTTATAGCAAAATGCTAGATGAGAAAGATAAGCTGAGAACTGAACTGTTGGGCAGAAAGAAAAGAGAAACTGATTCTGGAATGTCCAATTGTCTGGAAATCAAGCTCCCAGACAATAGTACCCCATTTGAGGACTTAACTAAGCTTGGAACTTGTAAATCAGGTTTGAAGATGCAGTCATCTATGAAAGATTTGTGGAAAATCTTATTGTCTTGATGGCTTGGATCCCTGCTTCTTGCATGCTAAAGCAAAAAGCATCTGAGAGAGTTGCATGAAAAACATCACTATCAACTTGGACTAAAAGGGACATAGAAGGGAGATATTGGAATAGGAATGGCTTTAAGAGGAAAACCATGGAAACTGAGATCTGGAATTAAGACCTTGGGCCAAGAGAGGAACCCCACCCATGTGTATGGAGATGGTGAGTTTGCCCTGACAATTGAAGAGGGAGGATGCTCCCACCTGATGCTTAGGGAGAGTTTTGCTGCCCCAGGGTACAGAGTGGGTGGAACACATTCTCCAAGGATTAGGGAGGTTAAAGTCACCACCAAAAAGTTCTCAGAGGGATGGACCTGTCCTCCATTAGTTAGGGAAGGCCAGGTCACCAACTCTTTGCTATGAGAGGGTTGGGCCTGTATGCCAAGTGTTAGAGAGGACATTGTCTTCACTACTCTGTACTAGGAGGTCTAAGTCTGTAACCCAAAGATTGGGTAAAGTGTGGCAATCACCTCAATGCTTTTGGAGGGTGAGGTCTGGATCTTGGTTGACACCCAGATGCTTGATGAGGGAAGAACGAAGAAAATAGCCTTTGGGCAAACCTTTGGAAAGCATGGGTCCTCATGAGGCGTCAGGGAGAAGAAACCATCATCTTAAGAATGACTCTTAGAGTTTGAAATTGAATGGATTATGCCATGCAGGTTTACTGAACTGTAGAGAACCTATGACTTATGTTTTCCTACCAATTTCTCCTTATGGTAATAAAAATGTTTTTCCTTTGTCTATCTACTTGTGTAGTAGAAGCAGGTAAATGGTTTTGTAAGTTTCATAGTTCTACAGCCAGACAGAACTTTGCCTCAAGACAATTGTATTTCTTTAAACAAATTGTGATATGATTCTGTTTTTAGCATTGTACTGATTTAAGTTTTTTTTTTTAATATTGTAATGTATTTTTTAAATTCAGAGTGTCAAGTTTGATATTGCTTCATTTTGTTTATGAATTCCAAAAATAGACTTTAGATTATGTTTGTAAACTGGTTTGTTCCTCTGGGAATATTAGATTATGAGAGGTTTCACTTTTATTTAATTAAATTATTATTAAGGCTTTGATTGGGCCATGTCAATAAGACTTTGAGTCCCCACCTCCTTGGTGGGCAAGACTCACAAAGAAACAGCACTCCAGAGAAAGGAGGTGAGAGTTTTGATCCTGCAGCTTGGGAAGTAAACACACAGAGAATCAGATACATGAGTAAGGAGAGAAGGCTCCATTAGACAAGACAGAGGCCCCAGGAAGAGTGATGAGCCATTCACCTGATAACTTGCAGGTGGCCTTGTAGAGAGAGCAAAGCAGCTGAGCTTGGAAAGCAACAAGCCCCAGGATGGAAGGAACCCAGGAACCCTGAACCCTTGTACATGTTGGCCGCTATCTTGCTCCAACACATGGCAACAGACTTTGGTGAGGGAAGTAACTTATGCTTTATGGTCTGGTAATGGCAAGCTTCTACCCCAAATAAATACCCTTTATAAAAGTGAACTGAATTCAGATATTTTGCATCAGCACCCCTTTGGCTGACTAAAACTGATCCAATAGATTGAAAGTGAAAGATAGGAAAAATATCATCCACGTGTGCAGTAACCAAAAAAAGCTGGAGAAGCTATACTTATATCGGATGAAATAGACCTTCAAAGTGACATATTATTAGAAGACAAGGAATGACAATGTATATTATTAAAAGAACCACTTTACCAGGAAGAAATAACGATAATAAATATACATGCACCTAAGCAGAGCGCTCCATATTACATGAGGCAAACACTGGCAAAACTGAAGTGAGAAAGAGATTTCTCCACAGTAATAATTGCATACTTCAATACACCACTCTAAGAATTGAATAGAACATCTGGGTATAAGATCAATAAAAAAAGGGAGGTTTTGAATTATATAATAAATGGACTAAACCTAATCATTATATACAGGACATTGCAAACCAAAACAGCAGAATGTACATTCTTCTCAAGAGCTTATGGATCTTTCTCCTGGATAGACTGTATGTTGGGTCCCAAATCAGATCTGAATAAATTCAACAAGGTTAACATACAAAGCATTTTATCTGATCATAAATCAATAACTGGTGGAATAGGGAAAATTCACAAATATATGGATATTAAACAGCACACTCAATTATTCGGTGGTTCATAGAAGAAATTGTGAGATAAATCAATAAATATCTCAAGAGAGATGAAAATAAGAACACAACAAAGCAGAACCTATAGGATGTAGCAAAGGCAAAGCCGATAGGGAAATTTACAGCCCTAAATGCTTACATTTAAAAAGAAGAAAGAGCTAAAAATCAATGTCCTAACTACACAGTTGGAGGAGCTAGGAAAAGAACAGCAAATTATTCCTACAGCAAGCAGAAGGAGTGAAATAACAAAGAATAGAGCAGAAATAAATGAAATTTAAAACATAAAAAAAGAAGATGAAGAATTAACAAAACCTAAAGTTAGTTCTTCAATATTAAGAAAATCCACAAACCCTTAACTAGACTGACAAAGAAAAAAAGAGAGATGATGGAAATAAATAAATAAATAATGAATATGGGGTTGTTACTACTGATGCCACAGAAATAAAATAGATCCTCAGAGGATACTCTGAACAACTGTATGCAAAAAGGCTGGACAATGTAGATGAGAAAGAGGAATTCCTGGGAGCAAACAGGCCCTGAAGTGGGTGGAGAACCTCAGCAGACCAATTGCAGGAAAAGAGATTAAAAGAGTCATCAAACAACTCCCCAAAAAGAGAGGCCTGGGAACTTGATGATTTCATGGGTGAGTTCTGTCAAGCATTTCAGAGAGGATTTGATATAAATCTTGCTTAAACTTTTCCAGGGCATTGAACTGGGGAATGCTGCTGAAATCATTCTGTTGGGACAATATTGCCCTCATGGCTCAACCACATAAAGATATTATGAAGGGGAAAAGTTGAAAACCCTTTTCCCTAATGAATACGGATGTGGAAGTTCTCAACACATAGCTTGCTGATGGGGTCCAGCAGCACATTAAAGGAATTATTCATGGAGTGGGTTTTATACCATGCATGTGGGGATGGCTCAACACAAGATGTTAAATTGGCAAAATATACAACATTAAAAAAATCCAAGAAAAAATATCACGTGATCATATAGATTGACACGGGGAGGGGCATTTGGCTAGAAGCAGCATCTTTTCTTGATAGATATACTACAAAAGAGATTGAGAGAAGCTTTCTCAACATGATGGAGGCCGTGTGGGAGGGACACACAGATGGCATTGTGCTCAGTGGTGGAGGATGCCAACTGTCACCACTGTTGTTCAATATACAGCTGGAGTGTTTTTTTTTGTTAGTAATTAAGTTTATTTTTATTTAAAGATACTTAGATTACATAAATGATACATAAAATATATAAGGGATTCCCATAAGCTCCACTCCTTACCCCTCCCACACTTTCCCACATTAACAACTTGCTTGCTTCATTGGTGTCAGACATTTGTAACAATTGATGAATACATATTGGAGCATTGCCACTAAATGTGGATTATAGTTTACATTACAGTTTTTTATTTTTTTTAATAATTTTTTTTTGAAGTTTTGGCTAGAGCGATTGAGCAGGAGAGGGAGGTAACAGGCATCTGGAAAGAAAAGAAAGAAGTAGAGCTTTCCCTGTTTGCAGATGGTGTGATCCTATGCCTGGAGTTTCCCTGGGATTCTATAGCAAAGGGGTTAGAGCTGATAAGCAATTTTAACATAGCCGACGGCTGGATGCAGGATTAATGTGTGGAGGTTAGTGGTGTTTCTACATACTGGTGATGTTCAATCTAAAGTGGAGGTCAGGAGGGAAAATCCATTATCTTAGACTAAGAATCAAATGGGAGTAAATGTAACTGAAGATACAAGGCACTTGTATTCAGAAAGCTGCAGTGCATTGCTAAAGGAGATTGAAAGGGAACTGAAAGGCTGGAGGAGCATTCCGTGCTCGTGGATTGGAACGCTAAATATCATTGAGATGTTACTTCTACCCAAATTGATGTGCAGATTCAATGCAATTCTGATAAAAAATTCCACCAGCAATTTTTAAAGTAGTGGAAAACATAATTATTAAATTTGTATAGGGGGGAGGCATGTCCTGAATAGCCAGAAACATCTTAAAGGGGAGGAGAAAATTTAGAGGTCTCTCTTTTCTGGGCTTTAAATCATATTGCCTAGCTACAATTATAGAAAGAGCATGGCACTGGCATGGAGATAGACATGGGAACCAGTGGAACTGAATTAATGGTTCTGGAACAGACTCTTACATCTATAACCAGGTGGTTTTTTACAAGGCTGTCAAACTCACCAAGCTGATACAAAACAGTCTATTCATCAGATGGTGCTGGCAGAACTGGATATCCACATCCAAAGAAAGAAAGAGGACCCATATCACACTCTGTATGTAGAGGTTGACACAAGTGGATCAGGGACTTAAGTATAAGGACTGGAATGGGTGAGCTCTTGGGGGATGCTGGGAAGCATTTTCCAGACCTGGTGGTAGGTGGTGGATTCTTGAGCCTTGCCCTGGAAGCACAAGCAATGAGGGAGGACATGGAAAAATGTGATCTTTTCAAACTTGGACACTTTTGTGATTTAGAGGACTTTTTCAGGGAGGTGAAGGAGGACTGCTCAATGGGAGAGTATTTGAAACCACATATCTGATAAGGGTTTGATTTCCATTCTATATAAAGAGATCATACAACTCAGAGATAAGAGAATGCACAATCCAGTTGAAGGATGGGCAGAAGACTTGAATGGGCATTTCTCCAGGGAGGTAATGTGAGTGACCAAGTGGCACATGAGGGAATATTCAATATTGCTGGCTATCAAGGAGTTGTAGATTAGGGTGATAATGAGATATCATGTCACCCCACATAAAATGGCCATTATTTTAAAAAAATAGATATCTATAAGTGTTGGGAAGACTATGGAGAGGTTGGAACACACTTTCACTGTTGGTGGGAATGTAGAGTGGTGCATCTTCTGTGGGGGACTGTTTGGAGGTTCCTCAGGAAACTAAATGTAGAACTGCCATAAGATCCAGTATTTCCTCTGCTGGGTATATACGCAGGGGAACTAAAGATTGAGACGTGGATAGATGTTTGCACACCAAAGTTTCTGGAAGCATTGTTCACATTTGCCGGGGTTGGAGGCAGCCTAAGGGTTTATCAGCTGATGAATGGATAAACAATATGTTTGTGTATATATACTATGTAATACTATGATGTTGTAAGAAGAAATGGGGTTGGGACATATGTGATAACATGGATGAACCTTGAAGACATTATGCTGAGTGAAGTAGGTCAGACATGAAAGACGGAAAACACATGGTCTCACTAACATGAACTAAATACAAAGAATAAATGCATGCAATTAAAACCTAGGGTATAGCTTACTAAAAGATAAGAGGAGGGCTGAAAAGAGATATTGATGCTTAATGAAGGGAGAAGTTTTAAATAACTTGACTGTAAAAGTGTGGAAATAATAGAGTTTATAGTAATATACTATAGTTAGCATAACAAACATGGCTGGGATATAAATGGGTTTGTGGCTGAAAGGGGTAGTCAGTTTGAATTGATGTAAATGTCAATTCAAAGAAAGCTAGAGAAAAACCTAGGGACTGAATAACATGTTGAATCCAGAGGTGGATAAGAATTGTGGTTAATAGTACAAACACAAGAATGTCCTTCTATGAACTAGAACAAATATACGTCACTATTGCAAATTGGTAAGAATGTGGAAAAGCATTGGAAAAATATAATTAATGTAGCCTATGGATTACAGTTAACACCAAGATTGTAATTGTCTTGCATCATTGCCAAAGATGGACTGTGTTAATAATAGGGCATATGGAAAATTATACCATATGTATGCTATAAACCATAGTTAGTGTTTATAGTCTGGTGATATTATCTGTTAATCAGTAACAAATATTCCACAGCAATGTAGTATGTTGGTGATGGGGTATTGTATGAGAATTACACACATGTTCATGATTGTTTTGTAAGTTCACAAATCTCTAAGTTGGAATGTATTCAAGAAGAAGGGCATCTAATACGATTGGGACTGGTAAATATGAAAAGGAAGGGGAGAGTGATATATTCAGGTATTGGGGAAATATTCTGCAAGATGTGAACATTAAATGGAAATGTCAAAAATGACTCAAATTTTGATATGTAACAATATGTGAGAATATTAAAAGCAATGCAATATTTTGGCAGCTGTGAAATCAATATGATAAATATTCCAAATGTATATAAAGAGTATATTGTGTACTACCAAGGACTAAATGTAAGAAAAAGGGATGGTATAATGAAAGAAGCCAGCTATTGAAGACATATTTGCATTTCTCATTAAAATCTGAAAAAAAATACCATAACAAATGGAACAACAGCAATAAAATAAAACAAGTTAATTAAAGGTAAGTTCCTTGGACAATATCTCAACTCTATTAACCCCTTGGATGACTTCTTCTCAGACACCACATCACCAACTACCTAAAACTTAGCAGTTACTAGATTCAATAGTCTCCTTGTTAGATATTCTTATGAATGCAATTTTCTCTATCAAAAAGCCATAGAAATAATGTTATTATGACCAGTAAAAATGACATGCATGACATTTGCCCAGGCCTGCATTCTTATTCTCCAGACACAAAATAATTATGAATAGCAGGAAGAAAGTAGTGGTCACCAACAATGCTAGTATGTTTAAGATCAGGAAAACAGAATTATTATACATGGAAAAGATCAAGTAAATAGGATTGTTCCAGTATAATTGTCATGTACAGATCAACACAATAATGTAGGAAGAAGACAATGTGTACATTTATTCAGCATCCTATACTCTAAACACTTTTATATCATAAGGCCTTGATTGGAAACTTAGTCTTTTTGTGGATAATTGCCTGGTATAATTAGAATGATGCCACTAATTTACCTCCAATATTATGTTTAGAAAAATAAATCCTTAATTCTCCTTAAAATTCATATTCCAATTAGACATGATGTAATTTGATTTTGCCTTGACTCTGTAATTCAGCTTCTGTATAATTGGCATCTCTACATTATTGTTCTTATAATCCATGAATATGGATGATATTTTCATATATATCTTCTTCCATTCCTTTTAGCAGTATTCCTTATTTAGCTTCAAATGTAGAAACCTTAATCACCTTTTGTAAAATTTCCATTAATAATTTGATCCAATTATAATAGGCATTTTATATTTAATTTTATTTTTGAGGCATTGCTGATTGATTTTTTTGTATTTTTATATTCACTAGTTTACTTTGAAAACAATCATTTTTGAGATATATCCAAATGAATTTTCCATAGGTTATCTAAAAATATACAGGAATTACTTATATTTAACTATGAATGAAACTCTGACAAAATAACAGAACATTATTTAAGGATTTTTGCAGAATAGGATTCTATTTCTCTTGTTTTTTTTAAACTATTTTCTCATCTAAGCCAATATGTATTTGATATTTGGATTAAGTGTGCAAATAAAAACGGACCCATTATTCCAGTGAGTATAAGATAAAACAGCTTACAGTGTCCTTTCTGAGTATAATTAAATTTTCAGAGGCTAAGTTATACACATGGAAATAAAAAGGCTGACTTCCTTATGAAATAAATTAAACACAAAAATTAAGAAAAGAAGATGCTATATGTTAATTCCATTAATTATTTTCTTACTTATTTTTAATTTTTTTAATATTAAAAGAAATTTTAGATTACATAAATATTACATTCAAATATATATTTCCTATCTTTTAAAATACAAGTATATACTATAGGTGTTTTTGAATTAGAATAATTTCAATCAAGATTTTGAACTCCTGTGAATAGTTCTGTGTCATTCAATAAAATGACCTCGGGTAGAAAGATCAGTGGTTGTATAGGTAAATAGAGGACATTTGTCCATTAAGTTTTCCCTATCAACTTACTGAAGAGGTGTATTATATAAAACTCTCAGTGGGCTCAGGTATTGACATGGACCCTAAAGTGTTGTTTATTTCATTATTTATTAAGGTAATAATTAATGATAATAGATGCTAGACATCACTGGGTTAGTACCTCAATTATAAACACAGGAAATAAATCATTATGTTACAAAACACACCTGAAACATTATATTTTGTGGTTCTGCTCTTTGTTGATTCCACTATTTTGTAATTGGGGCAATGTAAATGGTCCTTTATATAATAATAATTAATGTACTCCATAAACTATCTGAATCAAATATTTTTATTAACCTTCTGCCAAACACAACACTGTTTTTCATCTAGAATTATTTTTAAGATAAGAAATAGCCATTATTTACTTCGTCATGGCTTACAAAATTGCATGGCGCAGAGTGTAAACTATAATGTCAACTATAATCCATGGTTAGTGGCAATGCTTCAATATGTGTTCATCAATTGTAACAAATGTACCACACTAATGAAGGATGTTGTTAATGTGAGAAAGTGTGGGAGAGGGAGGGAAGGAGCATATGGGAATCCCTAAATTTTATGTAACATTTATATAATCTAAAGATTCTTTTAAAAATAAATAATAAATAAATATAAAATGAAATAGTATGTTAAAAAAACAATAGTGACTTTGATCTATGAAACACTAAACTGTAACACACTGATTGAAAATCCTAGATTTCATCTTAAAGATGTTAGTCATTGTTGGCTTTCAACACTGAAAGGAGGCAGTTTTACTGTGACTTCTCCAAAAATGCTTTGCAGCACCTAACACAATGATGGCACGCAGTCTCAAAGAAGGAGTTATTCCCGTAATAATAAATTGTTTATGTGGATCATAGCTCAAAAATAGATCAATTTTAGCTAAAATGATTGTTTCTAATACTTTGAATTTTCTTGTTACAACTTCATGCTAGGTATGAATCAAGCTAGTTTTATGTATTCCTCTCAAATCTGAATGCTACTATTTTTCTTGTGTACTGAACTATTAAATAAAATAGTGAATATTCTTCTTATTTTTGCAAAATTCAAAGAGAAAGTGTTCATAGTTCCCCAGATAGTATGATAAATGTAGGTTCTTTTTTTCATAGAATCTCCATATCAGATATAAGACGTCTCAATGGTATGAAATTGGGACTTCAGAAATAGACCCTAACACATATGGATAGTTGATTTTATAAAATGAAATTTAGTTTATGGTGAAAGTAGCATCACAAATAAGTAAAACAAAGAATAATAACACATCAACTGTTTTACAAAGTAATTAGCATAATTAGATATTCCCCCATTCTAAATACCAAAATAATATTGATTGTTAAATGATTATTTTAAATTTTACACCAAGAAATATTTTTACTAAAGCATAGCTTGCCAGTTTTTGAAAAATATATGGGGAAAGACAAACACACAAAAGAAGTATATTACAACCGACTTTTGAACTCAATGCTGTTGAAATAATAAACAATGATCATTACCTCAAAAAGTCAGTTAATTGAAACAAATTAAATTGATTTTAATTTGGTCTAGGGAAGCGGGTGTGGCTCAATGGATGGAGCTCCCGTTTACCATATGGGAGGCCCCGGGTTCGCTTCCCGGGGCCTCCTTGTGAGGGCAGGCAGGCTGGCCCACGCGGCGTGGTGGGCTGGTGCAGTGGGGCCTAGCAGCGGGGGGGAAGTGAACGGACGCAGAGGAGATGCGCAGCAGATGGACACAGTAAGACGCGGGCAGCAAGGGGGGAATAAATAAATAAATAAATAAATAAATAAACCTTTAAAAGATAATAATAATTTGGTCTATAACTCTTCACTCAATTTTGTTTACATGTGTTACTGAGATTTTCAGTTTTATCGCATACCAGAATTTTGTGGGGTTGTTTTTTTTTTTGACACATTTCTTTCTCAAAGTAGCATATTGCTATTTCTTACAATTAAAGCCAACAATTATAAGAAGCATCCCCAAGTCACAAGAATTTTAATATGGTTTCTGCTATGGAAAGAGTTACCATTTTCAGTTTTCTACACATAATCCATGTTATTGAAAGGTTAAAAATATTAGTGGCAAAATACTGGAATTGAAAGCAGGAAGTGTAAAAAAAAATAATGTAGTATTTTACATTAGACCTGCATAAAAGACTCTTATTATTTACTTTGGTACTGATGCTAGAGAAGGAGTTTGTACCAGAACACAGTTTGACTATAGAGTAGTCCATGCTGTATTTCCTTTTCTAAAGAATAGCAGACTTTAACAATTAATTTGCTCAACCAAATAAGCAGAGAAATTTAAATTATCACATACTTTATTTAACTGCTTGAAATAATTATTTTCTTAATTGGTTTAACAGCCTTTTATCTGAAAAGGAAGCAAAAGTTAGTTTTTTCTAAAATTACAAGACTGACCCAGAATCTTGTAAGATGCCTGGCTATCTTCTATCACCAATTAGTCATGAAGGTGTACCATCATGAACTAAGTAATTTAATAAAGATGAAATAACCTCAGCTATCAACACACAATGTTGAGCCAGAAAATCTTATGAGATCAGGTAGAATTGGCTTGTAAAAGACAGGGTGGGAATATTATGGTAAAAATCTTTTAAAGAGATAATTCTGTTTTACACGTAAGTCTGCTTAAACCAGACTGTGACTGATGATTGGAAATTTTCTTCTCCTAACATTATGCTAATTCATTGTAAACTAAGCTAATCCTAGTTTCTTTGAAACCTCTTATTTCCTTGGATTTAATTACTATACCTTCAATGTAGAGCCATTTAGCTCATAAACTGGGCCTGCCCAGCCTGCCTGTAAAACCTCTCTTCAGAAATATACAAAATGCATTAAATGTTTAGAGGCATCTTTTAGTAAAAATCTGTACTTCAAAACAGCCTATGAGGAACCAGCATTTGGCCTTCCAATGTAAATACCTCTCATTTCCCATTATCACAGAAACAGTGCAGTACAAGTACTTCTCCTTGCTTACAGGAAACTCTAGCCATAAATGTTTTGACCAATTATAACACATTTTAATACTTATCAATTGCAAAGATACAAACACCAGGTAATTGTAACACTTTTGGAGTTAGTACACTCAGGAAAGTGTGCTAATATATTTAGGATGAAGTGAGTTGGATCATACTTTGTATAGAAATTTGCCAGAAAATATGGAATTATTGGTGAAACTGTGAAAGGAATTCTGTGAAGATGTAAACAGTATGCAATACTCCAGCTGTTCTCAATGAGTTAAGAGTCTTGCTTTACCCTGATCAGGAGCTTCAAATGGTGTTCATTTCACTGCATGCAAAAAGACATACATCTCCAAATCATCCTTGTACTATAGTCAACTTTAATCAGGTGCCCCAGGAGACACAAAATAAGATTAATTGTAATTTTTCCTTCAATTTACTATCTTGATGCTTTCAGTTCTTCATTCTTTGAATATCAGATTATGTATATATTTTTAAAAGTCCTAGCAATAGGAACATTGAGGAAGGGAATAAAACAATATGAAGTAAAGCAATGTGAAGCCAGCCAACTTCCAATGCATGTCCACCATACAGCCCTGCCGTTCATTACATGGGAATTTGGATTAACCTCACTGTGGGCAACTCCAATATTCATGTTTGCTCAGTCACCACAATTCTGGCAGCTGGCACAAAGCAGGGCCAGCTGGTTATGGTGTCTCTTCAGAGGCACTGAAGCCAGTAATCAGACCAGTCACTTGAATTTTGAGAAGGCTGTGAATTCCACTAAATGGGGAATAATAGTCTCTTCAACAAATGGTGCTTGGAGAACAGGATATCCATATGAAATGGAATGAAGGAGGACCCTATCTCATACCATATACACAATTAAGTCCAAATGGATGAAAGAACTAAATATAAGAACCATATTAATCAGGACTATAGAGCTTCTAAAAGAAAGTCATTGAAGCATCTTCAGGAACTTGTGTTAGGCAATAATATCTTAGACATTACACACAAAGCACAATAAACAGGTGGAGAAATAGTTAAATTATACCTTCTAATATGGGGGTATTTTTGAGATATTGGAGTTGTCCTGAATGATGTTGCAATGACAGATACTGGCCATTATATATCTTGTCATCATTTTAAAAATTGTGCATGAGAGAGTTTAAACTATAATGTAAACTATAATCCACACTTAGTGGCAATGCTCCAATATGTGTTCAATTGTAACAAATATACCACACTAATGAAGGATGTTGTTAATATGTGGGAGGGGTAGGGAGTGGGGCATATGGGAATCGCTTACTTTTTTTTTTTTTAAGATATTTATTTATTTATTTATCCCCCACTTGCTGCTTGTGTTTTACTGTGTCCGTTCGCTGTGTGTTTCTTCCGTGTCTGCTTATCTCCCCCTTGCTGTGAGGTCCTGCTGCATCAGCCCACCGCGCTGTGCAGCCGGCCTGCTCTCACAAGGAGGCCTCAGGAAGTGAACCCGGGGCCTCCCGCATGGTAAACGGGGGCTCTATCGATTGAGCCACACCTGCTTCCCACTGTGAGGTCTTGCTGCATCAGCCCACTGCGCCACATGGGCCGGCTGGCCTGCCCTCACAAGGAGGCCCGGGGAAGTGAACCCAGGGCCTCCCATATGGTAAACAGGAGCTCTATCCATTGAGCCACTCCCGCTTCCCGTCACTTTCATTTTTTATGTAACATTTTTGTAACCTAAATATCTTTTAAAAAATGTAAAAAGAAGGAATCAGATAGGATCCATAAGATGTGATGTGAATCTGAAGCTACCCTTCTCCCACAAATAACACAAAATCATGTAGGCTACACCCCATCCACATGTAGCTGGTTAGGGAAGTGTAGGCAGCAAAGGAGGAAGTATGAAAAACTAAGCATATAACCTAAAGGACCTGAACATCTGCCTAAAGGTATTTCTAAATTGTTGTATTGAACTAAGTTTATTGGGTGGTCAAAAATGTCTACACATCCCATTACTTAGATGCCAGTTTTTATATGAGTTATCATTTCTTTGAGCATCTGAGGCCAACAGAATAAGTAATTTTGTAATCCTGCTGTATTATACATTAAATTAATAAGGAAATTGGATCCAAAATAACAAGAAAGTTATTTTATTGATAGAAAAGCATAGGAAATTTTCCATGAGCATTAATATGTTTTATTTTGTCTGTTGGATATACTCAAGTACAAAAATCAGTTTCTCTGTTGTTGCTGTTATCATTGTTAATATTTCTATAGAAACAACCCAATGAAATCAAAAGTGCCAGGGAAAGTTCCCTCCTTCTAACCATTGGGGCCACCTTGATAAGTCATTGTCCCACAATTAAAGGTAAATTCTTATTCTCAGATAAACATCTCTACCTTCTTCCAAAAATTCCACTCAATTTTAAAAAATGAGAAAAGGCTTGAAAAGACACTTCTCTGAAGAGGATGTGTATATGGTTAAAAAGCACATTAAAATAGGCTCAACATCATTAGCCATTTGACAAATGCAAATCAAAATCACAATGAGAGACCATTTCACAACCACTAGATGGCTACTATTTTAAAAAATTAAAATATTGGAAGTGTTAGAGAGGATGTGGAAGAAATGGGAACACTCATTCATTGCTAGCGGCACTGTTTGATGTTGAGGACACTGTGGAAGATAGTTTATCAGTTCTTCAGAAAGCTAAGAACAGAATAGCCATATGACTAGGGAATCCCACAATTGGTATAAATACAGAAGAATTGAAAGCAAGAACTCAAACAGGTATTTGAGCACTGATGTTCATAGCAACATTAATTACATTAGATGGAAACAATCACAGTGTCCATCGACTGATGAATGGAAAAAATTGTGCTATATACAAACAAAACAATTTTATTTTATTCAGAAATAAAAAGAATGCAGCTTTGGTTCATGCAACATGGATAAACTTTGATGATAATCTGTTGAGAGAAATAAGCCAGACTCAAAAGGACAGGTATTGTATGATTTCACTGGTATTAAGTAATTAGAATAAGAATATTTATAGAGTCAGAATTTAGAATATAGCTTACCAGGGTCTGGGATGGCAGTAGGGAATGGAAAATTAAACCTTAAAATGCACAGAATTTCTATTTGGCTTGATTGTAAATTTCTGGTAATAAATTGTGGTGATGGTAGCAGAAATTTTGAATGTAAGCACAGCAATGAATTGCACATGTGAATGTGGTTAAAAGGGGGAATTTTAGGTCATATGTATGTTACTAGGATAAAAGTAAAAAAAGAGCATAAGTCTGTAAAATATAGTGAACCCAAGTGTAAAGAATGGAATATAAAGGTAATAATACAAATACAAAAAATATACTTATGTGAATTATAACAAATACAACACACTAATGCAAGGTGCTATACCATAAATGCATTTTATACTTAATTCTTGCAATTTCTGTAAACCAAATACTTAACAAAAATTAACAACAATAATTGAAAAAATAAAATGTGTGTTCTAGTAAAAATATTCAATCTATGATTTTAACAATTTTATGAAAATTTAAACATCCAAATATTTTAAAGGAATTATTTTTGAGAAAACATATTCGAGGGTTGTTATATTACTTTTTATTTAAACTTATAAGAAAGAGAATGCAAATTCCTGAATGTGTATTAATCTAGTGAATTAAATTTTTATTTAAATAAAAATTTATTACTAATAAATTACTTCTAGCACATGGAATGATTACTGAAGAGATAAGATTAAGAAAGAATTGAAGCCCAACTCTATCACTGCTTGAAAATGGAGAAGTCATCAATTGTCTCTGACCTAAAGAAGTATGCTTTTTCAAAAATTAATAAATAAACATAACTCATAGCTTCTATGAAAATAAAAATTTAGCTTATGGAAGCATGTCCCAAAGAAATGCTTGTATCCACAATTTTTCTTTCATTCCCCTTAGCTGACCATGCACACAATCATATTCTAGAAATGAGCAAGAGATATTGTGAATGGGCAGTGTTGTTATATAGACCTTCTACCAGAGTTGCTGAAATATCAAGATTGGCTGGGGCTCCATCCTTAGTATGTTTTTATTGTTCTCCATTGTATTTCTAATTGAAATAGTTTTGAGCATGATTGGCCTGAAAACTGTCATTGCTAATGAGGTCATTTTTCAGGAAAGGACCTTAAGTATAACAGTCTCTGAAAATTGGCCCTGTGGTAGACACAACATAATTTCTAATGAAACCTCAATATGTTAGGGCACCCATTATATGTTTTGTTAAAATTACAAACCTTTGGGGAATTATTTCAATTAAAGTTAACCAATGAAATTTAAAAGGGAAATATTAAATGAGCTTTTTAAGAATGTGTTTTTAAAGGGGGTTTCTCAAAATCGCTTCCTAGCTAGCAGTTCATCTTCCTCACCTTTTTGCTCATAATGTTGATAGGAATCTGGACACACAATAGTATTCTTTTAACCGTGAACAAAAAAATTTAAGATGAGCGATCTCTAATCTGAGAATGACAGATAGTTATTGGAAATAACATGCATTGACTCTATACTAGTTCTTATTACAGTAAAAATAATGGTCTCTTCAAGTTCTGTACATGTAAAAACATAGCAACCTTTAAATCATAACAGTGTTATATTTTAATATATGATAGAAATATGTCTACTATGTTATTTTGAAATATTCTTTATCGAATTCAAATTTTATATATCACTTCACACATTCCATATTATGCTTTTGAATACTTGCACACACACACAAGCTGATGGGTATTAAATGAAAATTACATTGAATTAATGCAAAAATTTGAGGAGAAATTTTTTTCAATATTGAAATTAATCCATGGGCAATTTACTTTCCTCATATTATTTATGACATTTCTCTTTCCTCCAAAATGTAATATATATGTGAAGGCGATCCTACATTTTTTATACTGTTTATGGGAATTTATTGATTTATGATGTAGATATATTTAATGTCAATTTTACATTTCATTTTGTAATCTATCATCTCTAATATATAGATATAAAATTTATTTTAATTGAACCATTTTTAAATCATTTTTTCCAATTTTTATTCATGTAACTTAGCTATAACCTTCCTGCTAAGCACACTTGCTATTTAATTCATGTTATTTAAATCATTATACTTTCTAGTGTTTATTACAACATTTTCTTTACCCATGCATTAAAAATTGTGGTATTGCTTTTTTGATCCTGACATACACAGACTTTGTGATCCAGAAACTTCTTTCCTAAGTATGTATATGCATCAGAAATGTATATATCTGCATACCAAGTCAATTACTAGAATGTCCCCATGAGAAATACTCATAATAGTCCAGAATGTATATAATCCAAAAATCCAGCCCAAGTAATATGCTTAAATTAGTCAACTAGTGGAATGCCACACAACAATGGAAATTACTTAATTCTTGCCTAATACAGCAATATGTGTGAATCTCATAAACATAAATAAAATGAAAGTAACCAGATATATAAGGTAATACTATATGATTCCATGTATATAATTTCAAAAATATATACAATCACTGACATAAAGTAATTATTGTGGTCCTACTGGGAAAAATAATGGGAAATGAAAGATACAGGAAACAAGGTGGCTTTCTCATGTATTGTCAATATCCTAATAGCACAAATGTGTGTTCATTTTTTGAGACTTCATCTTATGATTCATGAACATATATGTCTTTTGTTTCTGTATAAACTTCTTTAAGTCTTCAAACAATGATTTGCTTAGAAGTATGTTTACTATTTATTTTCAGACATTAAATTTTAGTGATATATGCTGATATTTCATAAGATGAATGAAGATAAAGTGCTGGGGAGAATGACAAATGATTCCATCCATCAAAGTCAAAATGTATCAAACATTTATGCAAAATCTAAAATAAAAAAGGAAGAAACATGCTAAATATGAAAGTAGCAATTGGATATAAAATGTATATGTTTGGCTAATGAACTCCACTACAGATATAAATTAGGAAGTAGTAATATGGAAAAATGTAAATTACATTGTTATGACATTTTATGTCAGGTATATCATTTACAGTTTAAAATTATTTTTATTTTTCTTGCTTGATAATGAGTGTTATATAAATTTGCAATCTTCTGTGAAAGAGCATTTTATATGAGACAAATTGCTCACACCTTTGAGAACTTCATATGAAGAAACAGTGCCAAACAAAATATTACTTTAGAAAAATTCAATTGTCAAATATTGAAATGCTTTAACTAACAGTACTGAATTATAGAGATGTCAGTCAACAAGATATCATTTAATCCTCTTGAGAAAGTTAACTGTTGCAACCATTACTTGAAGCAATTGATATTTTTCTGTAATCATGAAATTATTCCTGTCACATGAAACTTTGATTATACTCATAATTAAATACCCAATATAAATTTTTGTCATGGGAAAAAGGAGATTACTGTAACAATATTCATAACCAAAGTATATATAATAGAAGCATTCTAGAAAAAAACCAATATTTCTGAAAAATATATGTATTTAAATTTATGATTTAGTCATTGAAAAGAAAGTTATTAATGAACTAAACAGAATGTGACACAGTTAAGCAACTACATTAATATAAAATAATTTAGAAATAAACAACTCAACTGTGTTCTTAGGTGATGAATTTATATGACTATTACAAACTAAATGAAGACATTGATGGAATAATAAACATAGTTTATTTGAACCAAGAATGAGTGCTTCAACTGGGCATTTAAAATTGTCATTACTGTAATGAATACTAAGACACTGTCAATGAATCTCAAAAATATTTCCTTCCAATATCATTGCTCATGCATAACTGGAACACTGATGTAATTTTAATGGTATAATGACATATCCAGCTGTGAATATAGAACCACGTGTTATAGCATTGCATGGCTTTATATCATCAGGTCTTAGGCACCAATACATTCCCAATAAATTTCATTGGAATCTAAAATTTTAATATCAAATCAGAAAAAGGTTTGTAAGTTTCTATTAAAATTAAACATATGTCTAACTTAATGATACTGCACCAATTGATTTTTAGGTATATATCCAAGAAATTCAAGTTTATATGCCCACAAAAATTTTCTTCAGGAATGTCATGGCAATTTTATTTAAAGTAATATTATAGATCAAGTTTGTAAATAAGAGAGAGAGAGAGAAAGAAAGAAAGAAAGAAAGAAAGAAAGAAAGAAAGAAGAAAGAAAGAAAGAAAGAAAGAAAGAAAGAAAGAAAGAAAGAAAGAAAGAAAAGGAAAGATAAAAAGAAAAGGAAGGTAGGAAGGAAGGATGGGAGGGAGGGAGGGAGGGAGGAAGGAAGAAGTAATTAAGAGAGAGAAAGAAAGAAGAAAAAGAAAGAAAAATAAAGAAGGAAAAAAGAAAATGAGTGGATATATGAATGCAATTTGTTTTGCATAACTATTTGATCGTTGTATAGATGAACTTTGCATTATTTATTTGGATAGATTATATTTCTTATGGACTGAATTTCAGGGTGTTTAAAAGGACATTACAGATTTTTTGTTAGGAGATGATAGCATAGTTTTAGTAGATAAACAAAATTGATAATCATATCCTTTCTAAATATTCTAAAGTGTAAATCCATCTGGTTCCAAAACAATGTTTTTTCCTTCATTTTTGTTAAAAAAAAAAAAGGAATGAGCATATTTAACCAAGTTATTTTAGCAAACATTTCTTGGAGTTCACTTCTTTCCAAGGCAGTAGACAAGTTAAGTATTTCTATGCTGTTCAACCTACATGAATGAGCAATTCCTTGAGATAAATTTTATAAATTTCATTTCCTCTAAATATTGTCATATCACCCATGTCCATCTTATTCCACAGGCTGCAGAAAAATGGACACGGAAGATGTGTGATAATTGTGTAGAACACTGTCTCCGATTTATCTGGTTTGATGGAATATAAAGAGTATAGCCTCAAAAAAGTGGAGAAAGTGTCCCATAGAATAGAATTTTTTTTATTATCAGCCAAGGCAGTGATGATGCGAAATACCAGAATTCTGTTGGATTTTTAAAAAGGGTATTTGTTTGGGGTAGAAATTTACAGTCACCAGGCAATAAAACAAAAGTTACTTCCCTCACCAAATTCTGTTGCCATGTGTTGGAGCAAGATGGATGCTGAAGTCCACAGGGTTCAGGCTTCCTTTTTCTCTTGAGGATCCACAGTCCCAGTTTCTTCCAAAATTGGCTGTAGGCTGGGATAAGTCACATCTCTATTATGGGGCTCATATCTCATCAGGCTAAGCTACACTTCTCTCTCCACAAGGCCAGCTGTAGACTATCAGGTGAATGGCTCAACTTTCTGCCTTGGTCCTCTGCTGTCTAAAGGAACTTTCTCTCTTTCTTTATGTATCTGCTTCTCCTGTGTGTTTACTTCCCAGACTCCAGGACCAAAACTCCCACATCCCTTCTCTGATGTGTGGCTTTTCTGTGAGTTCCACCCCAGCCCCCAACAAAGGGGCTTAATGTCCTACTGATGTGGCCTAATCAAAGCCTTAATCATTATTTAATGAACTAAAAGTGAAACCTCTGAATCCAATTCAATCTAATATGCCCAGTGGGACAGACCAGTTCAAAAACACAATCTAATATTCTATTATTGGAATTCAAAGACAATATCAAACTGCTACAACTTGCCACAAGCAAATGGGAGGAACAAGTTGAGACAACTTTTGTCTTTCCTTCACTGGAGCTCATCTAGAACACCAGTGAGCACGTGGTCATAGGTAGCTAGAATGGCCATGAATGGTAGCAACAGAAAAATAAGGCCACTCAGGAAGACAATACACTCATAATGAGAAATGTCTTGACACACCAATTGCTATACTGATGGAATTTCAAAAAATGGTAAATTAGCTGAAACCTATACTGTGGAAGTTGAAACACATGCTAATTGTGTATTCCAAAGATGATTGAACCCACATATATATGGCCATGGAGTACCAGTTCATTTTGCACATAAGGATAATGGGTAATATTTTTGGTGTCAGATGGAAAAAAAATTAATACTAAGATATGAAATCAAGAAGTGTTTAAGTTCAACTGAGGGAACAAAATATAAAGAACTGTACCTCATAGAACCAACAAATAATGATTACTATAATAAAGGAAGATATTTTGCATCTTGGACAACTGGTGCAGATATACAGTATATCAATGAAGGAAAACTGATTAGAAAGAACATTAAACTGGATCCCCGTATCGATTCAGATGAGATGAATCAGGAAGATATTCCCATCAGTACCACTAAAAGAAGATAACCATATCAAGAAAGCTGAAACTGCTCTTTTAGCCATATAGGGATAGTGCAATATGTGTAAGAAATATTCTAAAATTTTGATTTTCCATTTATATATTTTAAAACATTATATCAAAAGAGATATCTTAAAATTCATTGCAATAACATTGACTCTTCTTTAAGAGAAAAAATATTGATTCCTAAATGCAATGTAATTTTCTTTAGTGCAGTTTTAAATTTAAAATTTAGATTAAGAAATACATCTATTTACTAAATTGAAAATATAATGAAATACAAGTTATATTATATTTTATGGAATACATGTATGGAATAATTTTTATCAACACTCATGAATGAATGTATATTTAAATTTTTCTATAAGTTCAGATGAGGTTTTGCCAGGCATCATAAAGAAATAGAAAAGGAATCATTAAAATATATTCTAATATTTGTGAATCCAAACACTGAATCAAAGAACATGCCAAAAATTGTCAATGCAAGATAAAAATGGAATTTTATTCTCCTTTTACTTTTATCAAAGGCTTGGAAAACTAAAAAAATAAAATTGAACTTGCTTAAGTATTCAAAATGTTTAAATGTGTAACTTATAAGAATAAATTATATCATGATAATTATTTGAATATTCTGAATATATTCGTCATTACAGACAAAAATATTTATCGATACCTAACCAAGATATTTAAATATGATAATATTGAAAGCTGAATTACATTTTTTATCAAATATAATTGAAATTATAGCATGTAACTAGCAGATATCACTATCAAATGAGACTTCTTTGAAACCAAAGGGCTCAATTCAAACTTGAATCTCAACTTATGTATTTCATGCCATAATATAAGTATTTTAAAAACATATGGGATATTCTAAATTCCCATGAGTACAGGGACAATGCCTAGTGAAAGAGGACGGACCATTGCACTGGGACATCGATATTGATGGTTGTACTTATGAACCTGTTCTTTTAAAATTGAACCATAGCCCAGTATTTTGCCTAAGATTTGCCACCTGAGGGCCTCCTTGCTGCTCAAATGTGGGCTCTCTCTAAGCCAAACTCAGCATATAAATGCACTACCTTCCCCCGGCATAGAGCATGACTCCCAGGGATAAGCTGCCCTGGCAGTGAGGGATTATTACCAAGTGCCAATTTACATTGCACCTGGAAAAAAACCTTGACCATAATGGAGGAATGATAAATACAAATAAGCTTTATAGCTAAGAGATTTCAAAGTGTGTTGGGAGATCATTCCAGAGGTTAAGCTTATTCATGTCTCAGCAAGCTCTCATTGACTACCACAGTAAATATTACCTCAAATACTGTGACTCCTGATGGCTCTAGAGACATACAAACACTATAGGCAGGGTGAACAGCTCAGAGGTTGACACCATGTCAGTGGGCTTTATCTGGGTGTTTATGTTCCCCAGTGTGACACAAATGAGTAGACTCATTTGTGGTTTCCCTACACATGGCTCTTCTGCCCCTTCTACTTGAACCTATAGTTAGTAGTATCCGTGGTAACTGTATGTCCAAGCAACTTAAATCTTTGTTCTGTCCATGTGCCAATTGATCCCTGAATTTAAGCAGAGTTGCAACAAATAATCTCCACATCATTGGACTCACCCTGGACAACTAATAATGTGATGATGATGGACAAGGCCCATATCAAGGAACAGAGAGAGTCTGCAATTCAGGCAAGATAGTTCCCTCCATCTGCCCCATGGGATCTATGCCTTCTCTAAATTAGAGGAAAAGTAGGCATCACCATCCCAACATTCTCAGGATTGGAGAATAAACAATGGACTAAAGTAGATTTATAATTATTCTACAATTGATTTATTGTTATTCTATCAATGAAAGCACTTTTATCTTAGATGTGGAGACAGTGGCCACTGGAGGTTCTGAGAAGAGGGAGCAGGAAAAAGAGATGTAATATGGGGGCATTTTGGGGACATTGGTATCATCCTGCATAATGTTGCAATATCAGAAACAGGCCATTATATATTTTTTTATCTTACAAAATGCAAGGGGCAGAGTAATAATTACTATAATGTAATTATTGTAATAATTACTATATAGTAATAATGTAAACTATAATCCACAGTTAGTAGAATGCTTCAATATGTTTTCATCAAATTTTACAAATGTACCACACTAATGAAGGGTGTTGTTAATGTGGGAAAGTTGGCAGGGGGAGGGAATGGGGTATATGGGAATCCCTTATAGTTTTTTATGTAACATTTATGTAATCAAAAATTTCATTAAAATAAATAAATAAATAAATAAATAATAAATAAATAAAAACATATGGAATAACATTATCAAGTTAAATAGAATAGTAACAAATATTGGCAATAGAGTGAAAAGTAAGAAATGCAACATGAGATATTACAGGAGTATATTAGATAAGATATTGGGGCAACTTGAATTAATATAATAGGATAAAAATATAATTGACTTAGGTATTAACAGAAAATATATGATAAAATATTACATGAAAATATAGTTGCAATAAATATATAAGAAATTGAGTAGATGTTTGCAACATAAAATTTTGAAAACTGGCATTATTTTCTAATCTACTAGGATTATCATTTAAATATCTGCAATTTGTTATTAAGATGTATTATTATGTACACTTCCAAAACCACATTCATAAAAATATATATTTTTATAAAAGACTTGAAGAAATAATTATAGCAATTATGGAAATCATTTAATATCTGTAATATAAAAAGCTTAAATAGAGTTTAAAAAAGAATTACCTGAATAAGTAGGAAAAATGTGTAAATAACTGTTACATCATAGAGGAAATAGGAGGTAAATTGTAGGAAAATGCTTATTTTAATAAAAATAACACTTATTTAACATTTATGAAAAAATAGTTGAAAAATTTTAGCTTCCATTTTATAAAATAATCCATTTACTATTTATTTCAACAAGCTATATATAGCCTCCTGCATATATTTTATTCACCAAGAATTTTTGCTTGAATAATTTTCATTTAAAAAAAACAAGGATTGAGGATGGAACTTCAATATTAGATACAAGAATGATCTCCTGCCACCAAATTTTTAGGTAGTAGAAAGAGAATCAAAATAAGATCATCTTGGGTAAACATTAAAATTACACATTTCCTTACCTTATATGTGAAAGAGCTACGTAGGCAGAATCACATATATGCTGGATAATCAAGCTATTTCCTATGCCCTTTTGAAGGAAAACAGGAAAACATATTCAAAAAAAAAAGACAAAATTTTTAAAGTCACAAATTCCAAGCATATTATTAGAAATGTTACCACACTATGAGTTCATTAGATTGTTGTTCTTCTTTGTCTCAGACAATAAACCCTCCTCATTTTGCATAAAAGATTTCAACTGAAAATATAATGTAAAGTATAAAGCCATGATTTATTCCTCATGTAAGGCTTTCACCTTCTCAAAACAAATGGCTGACTACTTAATCACGGCGGAAGCTCATATGTAGCTTTCCAGAGATCTTTGAAAAAATTTGATATCTAATTCACAATAGGCACACTGTATAAATGTGGGGTGTCCTTTGGTAGACCTGAAGCTTCCATTCAAAAAAAAAATTCAAATTCAGAATCAAGATTTAAAATATATTGGTTCAAATGAAAAATAACATCTGATTACTGATCATATATTCTGTTTTTGATAAAGTATATTCAACTCTATTTTTCCTCTAATGCTCAAATATAATCAGATTCCACATTATTAATATTTGATTTATAATTTCAATTTTGTGCAAAGCAGATATGAATTAGTTAAAAATTAGTTAGAAATTTTCCCAAAACAATCCCAAGATCATTATGGTCCTGGAAGACAGTTTTCTAATCGTCTACAGGTCCAACTCAAATGTTATAACCAGTAAGGGTTCAGTATGTTCAGATGTCCAAGAGGTATTTAAATAATAACATGGTTCTGTCTTTATCGTGTTTGAATGCAATGAGATATTTAATCTTGGGAAAATAGAGTTTCATTATTAACTGATTAGTTAATTATTTCATTTATTTAGAGAAGTTGTGAGCTTATAAAATAATCATGCATAATGTGCAGAATTCCAATACATCACCCATCCACAAAAACCTTACATAGTTGTGGAACATTTATAACAGATTATGAAAAAATGTGTTCAGAATATTACCGCTAATTATGGTCCATAGTGTACACTTGGTTTATTTTTTTCCATACACCTGCTATAATTAACACTATTAATTAATATTGTATATTTGTAATAGTTCATGGGATAACAATCTCATATTTGTACTGTTAACCACAGTCCATCTTCCACAATATGGTTCACTGTGTTATAGAGTCTCATGCCTTGCACATTTTATCCAAAGTGTACGCTCAGTGGCTCTCACATTCATCACAGAATTTTGCAGTCACCCACTCATTAAAACTTTGAAAATTTTCTTTAATTCTAAAAGAAACTGTAGGTTATGGCAATCTCTTCTTTGTATTTTGGAATAAAATAACTTGTTTACTAGATTCCATGTTCTCAGTGTGAGAAGTTTTCCCCACACACCTGTGAAGCACACCTGTAATCAATTTTCATTAGATTTTGCATTTAGATTTTTTAATTAAATGAATTAACTCATTTGAGATGTGATGGAATGAATGTTTTAAGCATTTGGGAACTAGAGCATTCTGGAGACCAGAGGATGACCTGTGTTAGTATTAATTATATATCTTAGGAAAAACAAAGCAAAACAAAACAAACAAAAAGAGAGAAACATGTTCTTAATGTTAATCCATTATTCTGGGAGTGTAAAATTTACCTTTACAAAATGTTACTTTTTGTGAAGTTTGGGCCCATATGAATGAGGTTTTATGTAGACAAAGTCACCTTGGGGAATGATGCTGGTTGTCAACAAGTCCTGGCAGATAAAAGAGAGGACATTTCCATGTTTTGGTAAGGCCAAGAAATGCAAGTATTGCTGGTCATCCAAAATGAACCCAACACAGAGAGTACACAAGCCTCTATCCCTTGAAAACATAAGAAAATAAATTCCTGTTGAAAAAGCAATGTGTTATTTTTCATAGCAGCAACAAAACTAAGACAACACCTCTGGCCTATTTCCTTCAGATCTGTTATTAGGTATATCATGTTTGGAATAAATAAATATAAAAATTTGAAAGACCTTCGAAATGGCAACAAAAAATGCACAGTTTGCTGACATAGAGCAAGGGGCAGAAACCTAATTAACATGACAGATATGTTGGCATTATCAGATTAGGAATTGAAACAGCTAAGATGAATATTCTATGAGTTCTAGTGAAAAAAAGTGAACAATATACAGTAACAGATAGATATTGTAAAAACTGGTCAGTATAATCTAAACATGTATCCCTTATTATTATATGGAAATTATGTTTTCATTTTTTGAATATTAGCTCAACTTAATAAAACAGACAGTACTCTGTCTGTTGTTCCATAACAAATTATGGAAGAATTATTTTATAAAATCCTGTCAAGACACATTGTTCTTATTTGATTAAAAAAATCTATTGTTTTTCCCATGCTTGAATATAAAAATGGATTAATATTGACAAGCCTCACACTTTTGATTATTTCTTCTTTTTTAAAAGCCTCCCCTTATGACGTAAAGGTAAATTGAATTTATCTGAAATGTATTTACTGTTTGGGGGATGTGATGTACCCTTTTCATTAATTTTATTTACTCAAAGTCCATATCCAACCAACGGACAGTTCTTCTTCCCCACAACCACCAAACCGTGGTAACCTGTAAACACTTTCTGGATCTATGGATCTGCTATTTCTAGATATGCTTTATATAGATATCATATAATCTCTGTCCTTATGTGTAATGCTTATTTTATGACCATAATATTTTCAAGTTTCTTCCAATTTCCAGCACACTCCAAGCATTCTTTCCTACTACAGAACAATATTTCATTTTGTTTATGCAATGAATTTTGTTACCTAATCATTTGTTGACTCATATTGTGTTTTTGTGCATACAGGATTTGCCCAATTTACTTACATAGTGTGGAAGTTTGAAATCATTTTTTGAATCGCAAAAAGAGAGAGTTTATGTTCATAATATAATCTATTCCTCTGAGTGTAATACCTTTTGTTTGCATTAAATTCAGCTAAGGACCGTTTGATTTGATTACATGTTAAGATTGCTGCATGCTTTTTATTGCACTCTGACAGTGAGGTGAGAAGCAGGTTGAGCTCCCACATCCTTGCTGGATAAGATATAAACAGATATTGACTCATACAGACACAGGAAGAGAGAAATCTGCCATTTTTTAATTTTCCATGTGATGAGGTCAAGTAGCTGAAGTCCCAAGGAGAAATATTCCATTTGTCTGACAGCTTGGAGGTGAACTAGAAGATAGCTGAACATGTGGGACTGATAAGGAGGCTTAAGTCTTTGACCACAAAGTATGCTGTTAGCTGTGGATTTTCCATAAATGTCCTTTATTATGTTGAATAAGATATCTTCTATTCTTAGTGCACAAGTATTATTCTGTAATATAAGACCTTTGTTAGATTCCAAGAGAAGTCTTGATATTATAAAAATTTTGATATTTTACAAAGTAACCCATTTGATCACAGTAGAGTAAAGTTAGAAATCATTGATAAAATAACTAGAAATTTACAAACATCAGGAAATTAAATGGCACATCTTCAGCTATCATTTGGTGAAAGAAGAATTTACAAGGGAAATTAGAAAATACATAAGGAAGAGTGAAAATGAAGTTACAGCACGCAAAATCTTACCAGATGCTTGAAAGGCAATGCCAGAGGAAATATATGGCCATGAATGTCTATATTGAATAGAAAAAAACAAAACATTAAATTAATTTCCTAATTCATATCTTCGCAAATAAGAAAAAAAAGCAAAGTAAATCCAAAGACAGCAGAGGGCATAAATAAGATTAGAATGGAGATAAATGAAATAGAGCATAGAAAACCATTCAGGGAATCAACAGAAGAAATTTGCTTTCTTGAAAAGGATCAATAAAAATAACAAATCCTTAGCTAATCTGACAAAGAAAATAAAATAAAAAATTATATAGCAAAGTAAAAAATAACTATGCTGTCCTTATAGAAATAAAAATGATTAGAAGATACTGCTAAGGATATTGCTTTGCCAACAAATCAGAATATCCAGTTGAAATTGAATTATTTGTACAAATACACATCACCTAACTCACTCAAGTCGAAAGAGAAAACCTCAAAAACTCTCTAAAAAGTACAGAGATTGAACCACTAAGTAAACTTCAACCTAGGAAAGTCCAGGACCAGTTTTCACTGTTTAATTGGCAACAATCCTGTTCCAAGCAGCATTATTCACAAATGCCAAATGATGGAAGAAACCCGCGTATCAGTCAACCAATGAATGGATGAATGAAAGCTGCCACATACATACAAGAGAATATTATTTAGCAGTAAAAAGGAAGGAAGACCTGATATATGTGACAACATAGATGAACTTTGAAGATATCATATTGAGAGAATTAAATCAGGCACAAAATGAAACCTTTTGTATTACCTCAATGATTTGAAATAAGTAGAATAAGCAATCTCACAGTTATAACCTAGAATATATGCTACCAGGGGATAGGGTGTGTATAGGGAATGGGAATTCAAGGCTTAAAATGTACAGTGTTCCTATTTGGAATGATGGAAATGTTTGGTAATGGATGACAGTGATGGTAACAGAACATTGTGAACATAATAAATAGCATTGAAATATAATTGTGAAAGCCATTAAAATGGGACATATTAAGTGTATACATGCAAAGTACACTATACAGTATACCCTACATTAACCATGAACGTAGCTAATAGTACAATTATAGCAATGTGCTATCATCAATTTTAACATGTGAGCCACAATAATGCAATGGGTTAATTGTTAGGTGGTATATGGGGAGTCTATGTTTTGTGCATTATTGTTCTTTAACCCCAAAACTTTTTATATAAAAGTACAAATGAAATACATATGTCAAACTGATTTCTAAATTGGTTGTATTAATTAAACACCTTCTAGTGTAAGAGTTCCCTTTATATCGCAACCTTAAACTATATGTTCTTTCACATTTTAAACATTCTGCAGGTTTTCTGAGTGTTTATTTATCTGTGCACGATACTTTCCTTTTTATGTCCTTGACCAATAATATGAAAATATTCATATTTTAACTATTTGTGTTTCATTTCAGTAATTGAATTTAATTATATTGTTTTTATTTATTTTTTACCCAAGGCAGAGATGTTGGGGATCATACAATTATATTGTCTTTGCTTACTGTAGGTTGAGTGTTCCATGCGTGGAAAGCAAACTGAGAAGACAAGATCCTACCACTACTACACAGAAAGCATTTCACAGAGCAGTGTTGTCACTCCAATAAGTTAGTTGCCAATGTATGCCTGACTGGATTCATGGTGCATACACATAATCTTATATAAAAGCAGTTCAGACAAATCCACACAATGTGCTCCAATAGCTCCTCCCAAGAACTCAGGGAAGGCCCCTGATCAATCTATCTCTGGTCCTATTATCAAGCTTCTTTAAAAATAAAATATAAATTAAAATAAAATGATGTTATCTACTTAAGCTGAGAATTTTGCAATTCATAAATTTTGATTTCTTCTTTACTTAATAGTAATAGTTCATACCTCAATTTATTGCTTTCCGCCCTCTCACTATAAATCTAAAGAAAAGAACAAGCCATGACTTCCAGACTTAGCTTGAAATTATCCACAGTTAAATATCAAAGTTCATCAGTTGTAAATACTGCCTTCCACCTGAAATCAGAACAAAAATTTGACAAACTATATGCCATTTTATAATAAGGATCACTTTTCCTCCGTTTTCCCAAATAACACATTCCTCCTATGTCCCCAGCAGAAGCACCTGAATGTCCATATTCCTACCAACCTTCTGTTACCATGATATATGTATTCTGTGAAAGAACAGAAGGTATCTCTAGAGTTTTAACTTTTTTCTCAGCCCTGAAGGGACATTTCTTTAATAACCATATCTCTATTGATAGTCTCTTCAAAGAAATCTACCCTTTTCCTATCAAGTACCTCAAAATTATTCTATCTTGTAACCACTTCCTAAGTCCACGTGCACTTCCCCATACTAGGTACCTAAGAGCAGCACTTCATTCTGATACCAAAAACTGTCATAAATTGTGAGACTTTCTACAAAAATTACCATACAGTTTGCATAGTTAAATAACAAGAATTTATTGATACACATTTTCAAGGGCCAGAAATTCCTAATAAAGATTTTAGCGAGATCATGCCTTTTCTTTGAGTTTGTAACATTCTGGGGCTGGCTTGACATCTTCCTTGGGATTCCTTGGCTTGTCTCTGCTTTCTGCTGCATGGGAAACCTTCTTATTGTGACTGGGCTTATAGATTCTGCTGAATGTTTGGCTCTAGGTCTCCAGTAATATGGAGCAACACAAACCTTTTTTCCATTGGCTACACCTAAATAAGATCCTAAAAGATCCTATTTACAAATCAGGCCACACCATGACTTACTTTAACATAATCACAGATACATTTTACCAGCATGTTCATATTCAGAAGAATTCAGATCAAGTTTAATAGTATGACTTTTATTGATGTACATGTCTTAATCACCCACAGCTTTCATTTAAAAAGATAAAGGTAGGCTAAAATGCAAGAAAAAAATTTCTGCAAAACAAAGCATGCATCAGAATAAAAAACATATATGATGTATATACTGTAATTATCACAGAGGAATTTTGAAATAGTTATTTTAAACATAAACAACATTTAAGAACAAATTATTACTGTAAGCATAGTGAAGGAAACTCTCAGAATGATTTAAATAAATTTTATTAATTAAAAAACTATAAATGAAATGAATGTCTTTGAAAGCAGTAGACTGGACACAGATGAAGAAAGTACTAAAACTTGAAAATAGTTACATAGAAGCTTCCTAAATTAATAATTTTCAAAATAAAACAATTTGGAACTGTTGAAAATTTTCAAAACGTTGGTGTAGAATTGAATTTTTAAATATGTGACAATTTTATATATTAAGAATATGTGCCATATTGAAATAAACTTATGGACCATAAAAAGGTAACCCAACTCAGACCCACACCATAACTAAAATAATTTTAAATTCCAATCTTGGGGAGTTCTGCTACATTCTCTAATAGGACAGCAAAGATTTTCTGAGTACAAGGTTAGTGCCTAGTGAAAGGACACAGATCATTATGCCAGGCTGTTGACATTGATGGCAGTATTTATGAAATTTTTCTTGTGAAATTGAAACTTAGCCTAGTATTATATTTTGCCTAAGAGTTACCTCTTGAAAGCCTACTTGTTACTCAAATGTGGCCTCTCTCTAAGCCAAACTCAGCATATGAACACAGTACTTTCCCCATGGCATGGGGCATGTTTCCTCGGGTTTAGCTTCAGTGGCACCAAGGAATTATTATCAATCACCAACTAGAAATGCATCCTGAAAAATACCTTGACACAAAGGGAGAAATATTAAATACAAATGAGTTTTTATGGCTAAGAGATTTCAAAGTGAGTTGGGAAGTCATTCAAGAAGTTACCCTTATGCAAGTCTCAGTAGGACCTCATTGACTGTCTCAGTAAAAAGTGTCTCAAACAGTAGAACTCCTAAGGGTTCTAGAGACATCTGGATACAATAAGCAGGGCCTACAATGTCAGGAATTTGGGACACTGTCAGAGGGTCTTACTTTGGAATGTGTTTTTTCCATTGCAACAGAGTTAGACTCATTTATAGTTTCACTTCACAGGGTTCTTCTGCTGTTTTATTTGAACCTCTAATTAACATTATATATGTTCCAGAGACTTAAGTCTTTGGTCTATTCATGTGCCAGTTGAGCCTTGAATCCCAGCAGAGTTGCTAATTCTACTCTTCCATTCATTTGGCTTACCAGGACATCTTGCAAGGACATGATTATGGACAATGCCCATGATAAGGAACAGAGTGTCTGCAACTTCAAGCAAGATAGTTCCATCCATCTGCCCCATGAGATCTAATTTTCCTCTCATTTAGAAATAGTGGGCATCACCATCCCAAAATTCTTAAGACTGGGGAACAGACAATGGACTAAAGCAAACTTATTATATTATAGAAAACATTATTATTATAGCAAAGGAAGAAATTTTATTATTGATATATACGCAGTGGCCACCAGAGTCTATAAGGGTAGGGAGTAGGAAGAATAGGTGTAATATTAGGGCATTTTTTGGGTCATTGGAAATGTCCAGCCTGATATTGCAATGAGAGATACAGGCCATTATATATTTTGCTATAACCTATAAAATTGTGTGTGTGAACAGAGTGTAAACTCTAATGTAAACTATATTCCAAAGTTAGTAGCAATGCTTCAGTTTGTATTCATCAATTTTAACAAATGTACTACACTAATGAAAGAGTTAATGAGAAAGTTTGGGAGAGGGAGGGGTGGGTCATACGGAAATCCCCTATATTTTTGATGTAACATTTATGTAATAAAAGCTCCTTTAAAAATAAAAAAATTCATAAAAAATAAAATAGATAATTTTAATGAGAACATATTGTAGACATAGTCTATTCTTTTATCTTTATTTTATATGATGAGAAGGGAAATTATTGTATATCTATTTATGTAGCCCTTTTAAATTTATTTACATTAAAAAGTTATTCCCAATTCATTATCTCAATTTAGTGAAAAGTTTACTGTCATGGAAAACAAAAGGAAGAATCCGAGCCCAAATTTGTAGCTGTTTTAAATTGTTATAAATTGTTTTGAGTTAGTCATCTCATTTCAAAACAATGAATAATTAAACATAAATCATAGTTTCTTTGAAAATAAAAAAGTTAATATAGAAGGATGTCTTAAATAAAATGCTGGAAAATTAAATGGGTTATTGGTTTTCCATTTTAGTTAATGTAGAATATAGATTTCCAGATTGCACATGATTTCACTATGATCACCTAAATTTAACCATAGCTTCCCACGTATAATCCAGTCAAAACTTTGAATTTTAAGATATTTGACTTCCTTATTGCCATTATTTTTCTTCTGTTCTTCTTGAAATGACAAAGTACATATTCACATACTAGATTGAACATGGGCGATTGTGCATGTACAGAATTGTAATATAGACCTCTCTTACAAGTAGATGACTTAAAGAGACTTAGGTAGGGATCCATCATTAGTATATTTTTAATGCTCTCCATGTTTTACTAATTTAAATTATTTTGCTTTCAAAACTATCACTGTTATTAAGGACATTTTTTTAGGAATGGACTTCAAGAATACTTGTCTCTAAATACTCACTCTGTGGCAGAAATATTCTCATTAAAGTGGAGTGTTAATATTTTAAGGTGAGCAGCAGTATATTAAGAAAATTACCAACCTCTTGAGATTTCTTTCAGTTAAAGGTGAATAATGAGATATAAATGGGAAATATTGAATGAGATTTTCCAGATTCTGTTTATCATTGCATATCTAATATTTTATCTTACTCTATTTCCATACAATTTTGAAAAAACTTCTTGAGAAAACCATAAAGAAAGAAGGATGAGGTTGAAAGAACTCTGTTAAAAAATAGCAAGTAGCTATTGTTTATTAAATGCATTGCCTCTATAATAACTACTTGTTATAATAAAAATTATAGTGCCCTCAAGTCTATATATGCACCAGTATCACAAGTTTAAATAATTAACATTTTAAAATGTTTTGATATCTCATAAAACAAATATGTATAATTTATTTTTAAATTTTCTTGAGTGACTATTATTTTTTGCATCAATTTACACATGTAGTATTCAAGTTGTGGATACATGCTCACACACACGCACATTCATGTAAACTGATGGGAATTAATGGAGAATATTTTGAAAAATGAAACAATTTTAGAATTTATTTTTATCAATTTTTAATCTAATTCATGTACAGTTTATATTCCTCAAGTTACTTAGGCATCACTTCTGTTTTCTTCAAAAATTAATATATATTTTCTAATAAGGGGTTTTGCATCATTTATATTATTCTTAGCATTTTATTGATTTAGTTGTAGATATATTTGATATCACCTTTAAATTTCTAAATTTAAATTTTCTAAATCTTTCTTCCTGAAAGATTTAGGCAGAGTGTTGGAAATGTACATCATGTCAGTGAAAGAATTTTGACTGAGTAGAGAGAACAGAGTGTGGAATCTGATGTTCATTCCAATGATATGAATCTGTAAGATATGCCCCATCTGCCTCACTGTCTCTGAAAAGAGGAAGGTGATAGCAAGAAAGGAGAAATGTGTTCTTTTTGCCATATTGGAAAAGACCAAGAAGTATACTATCTAAGACAAAACTTGATTTTCTCATTTCATATTTTAAATCAAAATATCAAAAGAGACAGTATCTTTAAAAACATGAGAACATTGACTGTCCTTTAAGAGAAAAAAATAATGATTACTAAATGCAAAGGAATTTTCTTGAATGTCTTTATGTGAATTTGTGTCTCCACATTTCAATATACTGATTCTTTGTCTTTTGAACATAGTCACATTGACCTATAATAAAATGTATATAAATATTTTCTTGATTGTAGAAATAGAATATTATAAAAATAAAGGAAAGAGAGCACTTAGAGGAATTATCCAATCATATTATTTTCCTTATTTTTAAATATTTTGAGCTTATACTCTGAAAAAATATCTCATTGAATTCCTTCATCAATTCAGCATGAAAGCATTGACCAAATATAATACAACTTAAAAACAACATTCTTTAATTCGTTTCTCAATTTTAAATTTATATTGAATATATAATTTAATACTAGGTGTATTAATATTTTTGTGGAAGGAATATGAATAATCTTATGAATGATTTAAACTTATTTCTTTCTTTTAGTTAGAAGAAATTTTGACAGTCCAGAAAATTGTTATGCCAGACATAACAAAGATTATTGAGAATGAATTTTTAAAATATAATTTAACACATTAATCTGTGATGTAAGGAAAAAGTCAAAATGGTCAATCCACATTAAGGAATTGAATTTTTTATTCTTTTATTTTGACATAAGACCTGGAAAATAGGGGAGAAAATGAAATGAACTTACCAATATGTTCATTAAATTTGTATAAATTTTAAATTATGAAACACTAGTAACATTCTATTATAATATTAGTTTAGTACACTAAATATATTGTTCATTATTTAAAACAAATATCAATTAACACTTAAAAATATTTTATTATGATATAGTTGAATATTGGTTTATGTTTTCCTACCAATGCAATGAAAATTACAACATGTAAGTGACGGGATAACATCATACCAATTTCAGCAAGTCCAACCTAAACCTCAAAGTTATACCATAATTTAATAAAATAAAATAATTTATAACAAATTAGAATTATTATTATTAATTAAAATTTAAAGTCAAAAGTTTGAAAATAAGTGCAACATAAGAAATGAAACATGATATTTTATAGGAAAAATTATAGTATATTGGGACAATTGAGCAATTAAAATAGTACAACATAAAGGCTATTTTAAATTAAGAAATGATAAAAACATGATGTAAGAAATTATTAAATTAAAATATGGACTGAATAAGTATATAGAAATGTAAAAACTATGTCTCAAAATAATAATAGGAATAACGGTAACATTTTCTAATCCATTGGTATCCTTATTTACTTATGTGTGGTTTATTATTCAGATTTATTATTGTTTACATCTGAAAAATCATATTCATAGAACTATAAAATTTAATTAGAACCTAGGAAAAATCTCTTAGATCAATTAAGAAAAATTTTAATATCTCTATTATAATGAAATTTCACCAAAGTTAAAAAAATATGTCCTAACTGAATAATATCTATTCCATTTCTCTACCAACACTATTTCCAAAAGATAATCATTCTGATCATCTCTTTCAAGACAATATACTGCAAAAATTCCTCCATATGCAAAGAAGTCAATTTTAGCTCATAAAAAGTATTCCAACTGATAGATGAGAGAAACATGATAAAATTAGTGCCCGTTCAGAGTCAAATAAGAGACATCCTTAATCTCATCCAAAATGGAAGAAATATCAGGCAGCTACATATGTAATTAGGCAAAATTCTAAATGAGAGCTTCAATTGAAATTAATTTACAGGAAATATGTTGAGGAATGAGAGATCTCACAGTAATTTATTTACTAATATATTTTAAAAAATTACAAACTATATCCCCAATTTAGTGTAATTATAGTGCGACTCCAATGCATTGGATAAAGTCCTTTAATATGACTGAAGCAATTCTAAATAATATTCACACACCCCAGAATTTTTGGCAGTTTTGTAAAAATGAAGGCATAAACTGAAATTCCTCCATAGTTTCATAAACAACTTTATCAAATAAGGAATTCAATTCATAATTATTTCAATCCTAATATAAGCTCTTCTAGTTCACATCATCATTCATGCAGATTTTTGGATTGTGGCCCTCAATATTTCCCTTTTATTAAAGTTTGTTTTTATAAAGTTGATTTAGTATGTTAAATGTTTACATTAAAATGGTATATGTAACATTTATCATAATGTATTTAATGCACATTTTACAAACTATTTTAAAAGAACTGCTTAAAATTATTATCATATATTTGACATTTGACATATTTTAAATATTTTACAACCTTGCACAATTCCAAAATAATTGCTGAATATTATTACATGCAAAGCATGATGTAAAATGTTTAGGTTTAAATAAGGAAGATATAGGCACATTTCCCAACATGGTCTGTAATATGAGTGAATCCTCCAAGACCATGTTGGTTCAGGAAACTGATGCACCAAACTGTCATTATTGACAGTGATCCTATTTCAAGGCTGCAAGATCTGCCTTGCCACTTTGTCCTTGGAATTCTGAAATGATTTGTGTTCAATTTAGGACAAAATAAATATCTCCACAATCTTCTTGGGGAAATCACTCAAGTGAAATCTGGATAATATAGTAAGCCCAGAAATAGTCCATTTTAAGAATATTACCATGCAAGAAATTAATATAACTCAATGAACATAATGTATTAAATAAAACACAAATATGTATGTAAATAGTGTATCTGAGAAAACTCACAGTTTTATGTTTCGTTATTTATTAGGGAAAACTGTACAAGGGAATACAATCTCTTTTATTTGATTCATAGTAATCAGAAAGGTAACTGGCTATTTAGTATCTGAATGATTATTAGTATGAAAAAAACTTCTAATCATCTAGCAGATGATATCTCTTAAACTGAAAAACCAATGTCCTAAAAGGTATATTTCTCATTAGATATATAGATACATATTCCACTTAATTTAAATATTTATTTCAACTATGGTATATATATAGTCTCCTACATGTATTATTTTCCATTGAATTTTTTCCTTCAATAATTTCCATTAAATTAAACCTTAAACAAGAAATGGGGATAGAACTACAATATTCAACACAAGAAGGATTCCCTGCAGCTACAGTTGCAAGTAATAAAAAGAGAATAAAAATAATGTCATCATTGAAAACTTAATATAATAAATTACTTGCTGAACTTGGGCAGAATGTATTCTGGGTAATTACGCAAATTCTTGAACACTTTTTAAGGGAGGCAAAAAGCCAAAATAATTTAAATGATGAATTTGAAATGCATTTTTCAAAATGTTACCACATTATGATCTCCTTAGAATGATGTTTTTGGCCTGGAGAAAAATTTAGCATGAAAATTTTCATAAGAAACTATTATTTAAATGTATAAATTCATTTTTAGAACTCTTGCAAGATTTTCAACCAAGTCAAATGGGCTGAGTGCCAAATCATGGTGGAAGCAAATTCTGCATTTATTAATCCTCAGCTTTCCATTCTCTACCCTCACTCTATTTTCTGAGACCTATATTCTAATTAAAAAATCCATGACTTAATGTCTGGCTTGCTTCACTCAATATAATGTCCACCAGGTTCATACATATTGTCATTTACTTGACGACTTCATTTCTTCTTACCACGGATAATATTCCATCATGTGTATTCACGTCAATTTGTTTATACATTCATCAGTTGATGGACACCTGGGTTGTTTCCAACTTTTGGAAATTGTGAATACCGTGATGAACATTATGTGCAGATGCCTGCTCATGTCAATACTCTCAGTTCTTCTGGGTATATTATAACTTTTTATGATATGATTAGGTCACATGGCAAGTCTTGACTCAGCTTTCTTAGGAACTGCCAAACAGTCCTACACAGTGGCTATACCATTCTACATTTCCACCAGTGTAAATAAGCATTCTTATCATTTCTCTGATTGCTAGGTGGTGATGAACATTATTTCATGTGTTTTTCTTGTCTATTATTTCTTTATATATCATGGCTAGTAAACCCTTATCAGATGTGTGATTTCCAAATATTTTGTAAGAAGACAAACTACACAATTAAATATTGGCAAATATTTTAATTGTCCAAAATATTTAATTTGTCCAAAGAAGAAATATAAATATTAAAAAAAAACTCGGTCCTCCACAGTGGCTGTACCATTTTACATTCCCACCAGTGTAAATAAGTATTCCAATCTATCCACATCCTCTTCAACACATATAGATTGCTGACTTTTAATGATAGCTATTCTAATATTTGTGAAATGATATCTCATTATACTTTTGATTTGCCTTTCTGTGATTGCTAGGTGGTGAACATTTTTCCAAGTGTTTTTTTTTTCCATTTATATTTCTTCTTTGGACAATTGTCTATTCAAACATTTTGCAAATTTTTTAATTGTATAGTTTGCTTTCTTGTCATTGAGCTATAATATCTCTTTACAAAACATGGTTATTAAAACCTTATCAGATATGTGATTTCCAAATATTTTCTCCCATTGAGTCAGCTGCCTTTTCATCCTTTTGATAAAGTCCTTTGAGGTGTGAAAGTGTTGAGTTTTGAAGAGGTCTGATTTACCTTTTTTTGTTGGTCGTGGTTGTGCTTTGGTGTAAGGTTTAACAAATTACCACCTACCACAATATCTTGTAATTTTTTTCCTACATTTTCTTCAATTAGTTTTATGGTTGTAGCTTTTTTATTTAGGTTCTTGATCAATTTTGAGTTAATTTTTGTATAAGGCCTGATATAGGGGTCCTCTTTCATTCTTTTGGGCTTTGCTATCTAGTCTCCTAGCATCATTTGTTGAATCAAGTGTTCTCAGCAGCTGGGAGGGTGTTACAGACTTGTCAAAAATGACTTGACTTATATGTGAGGGAATATTTCTGAGTTCTTCATTTGGTTTGTCCATTTGTCGTTAGGTCAGTTCCATGCTGTTTTTACCACTGTACTTAAATAATGTGTTTTGTTTTTTTTTAACATAGAGCTTCCGGCTTTATTTTCCATTTCAATCATAGTTGTTCATATTTCATACATATACAAGGCTTCTAAATCATAGCAGTCCAACAGCAACCATATAATTCATAAGCCTTAAAATTCCATGTCCAAACTGGATATAAACAACAGCTCTCCATCTATTCATTGATTTATTCAATCAATCCCCAAACATTTGTTCAGGACATATTATGTGCCAGGGAATAATAGACATGAATAGGACTCTATAGATCTTTCTCTCCAAAGGCTCACAGTTATCAGGAGAAATAGACAATTATCTAACTGTTAGTGAAATGACTTACAAAGGATAAATGTGTGCTTCCATGGGAGTGCATTAGAAGGGGGACATAATATCATTTGGAGGAGTTCAGTAAACACTTATTTGATCAAGCTCCCACAAAGCTTCTCAGGAGTTATAAAATGGCCCTGGTTGCTCCTCCTGCCTCTAGCCAAGAGATGCACAAAATACAGGTGTTTTTTGCACTTGAGTGGTAGAAGAGCCAGAGAAGATCATCTTCCATTTGAACACTGCAGCCCCTGAGCTCCATGTTAGCTGGAGCATCCAGTCTTTACATAGGACCAGAACTTCTTTGTCTAGAATTTGATTCCCTTAGGCTTATGACAAAGGCTTTCCTCTGAGGTCCTGAGGCCCTGTTGCTTCTTTATTTATTTTTTAAAACATATTTAAATTATATAAATTTTGCATAAAAATATAGAAGAGTCCCATATACCTTGCTTCCCACACTGCCCACATTTACCCCCATTAACAGCATCCTTCATTTAGTGTGGTACATTCATTGCAATTGATGAACACATTTTGGAGCATTGCCACTAATATAGATTATAGTTTACTCTGTGGTATACACTCTCTCACACGTAATTCTGTGGGTTATGTCAAGATATTTAATAACCTGTATCTGTCATTGCAATGTGATTCAGGACAATTCCCAAGTCCTGAAAATGCTCCCATATTACACATGCTTTCCCTCTTCCTGACCTCAGAACTTCCAGCAGCCACTGCATCCACATCAGTGATATAACTTCTTTTATTGCTAGAATCACAATAAGTCTATTGTAGAATACCAGTAAGTCCACTCTAGTCCATAGTTCATCCCCCAATCCTGAGGATTCTGGGATGATGAGGCCCACTCCACCTCTAATTGAGAGCAGACTTCAACCCATATGGCCAATGGATAGGACCCTTTCTTGCAGTTGTAAAATCTCTTGGTCCCTTGGTATGGGTTGTCATCATCACTTCCTTGTTAGATATACTGGCTGAGTTCAATGAACTGGAGAGTAGGTGTCACAACTCCACTGACCCTCAGGGCCACAGCTAGCACATGGAGAATACTAAGATTCAAATCTCTTGGACTAATACCTACCAAATTTTGCACTAACTGTAAGTTCAAATAGAAGCAACTGAAGAGCCATGTGTAGGGAAACCACAACTGAGTCCAATTCTGTCACACTAGGGAGCACAAACCCAAAAGTAGGGTCCAATGACAAGGCACCAAAGTCAAGAGCTATCTGTCCTGGCCAAAGTGCCTGGGTGTCTCCAGAGCCTTCAGGGGCCCCTCTATTTGGGGTAGTTTCAAATTTGGCAGTCAGTGAGATCCTACTGAGACATGAAAAAGTGTATTATCTGGATTGGCCTCTTGACTCACTTTAAAGTCTCTTAGCCAAATCATTTGTCTTTATATTTTCGCCCTTTTGGTAAAGGTCTTTTTCCAGTTGCATTGCTTGTTGGTGTTTGGTAGCGATCCCCTGGTGTCAGGGAGTCTTATCCCCTGGAGTCATGTCCCATGCTGGGGGAAATTATTGCATTTATATGCTGAGTTTGTCTTAGAGAGAGGCCACATTCATGCAAAAAAGAGGCTCTCAGGAAGTAACACTTAGGCATCCTATAATACTATGCTAAGTTTCAATTTCAAGTCTAAAGATTCATAAGCACAGTCATCAATATCAAGGGTCCATCTATGGACCATCCTCCTTCACTAGCCATTGACTCTGTACTTGGGGAACTCTGCTGTTACGTAAGAGAATATGGCAGAGCTCCCCAGGATGGTAATTCAATATTTTGGTTATTGTGTGAATTTCCACCCACCGTTACAATGACGCATGAACATTTGAACACATTTATATGCTTTATATGTATGCTTAGATGAAACTCCTCCTATATATTCCCCATCAATGACACCCCACACCAGTGATCTCCCCTTCCACAGTTGTAACCCTTCTGTGATCCAAAACCTCTTCAAAAATGAAGCCAATAAAATAGCCAAATACAATTAATAAGAAAATGAAATAATAATGATAGTTTTAAAAATAGGAAATAAAATGCAGAAAATAAAAACTGAAAAAATTGGCATAAAAAATAATGAAAAAATATAATTTTTTTTGACATTTTGCCTTTCAAAACTGTAAGATCTGTTTTCTGTATGTACAGTGACATTTTCTCCCACTTATTCCTCAAATGTCCTACTTTTTTCGTTTTGTCTTCAAAGATGTTTTAGGTTACAGCAAATCACGTACAGATTATAGGGGCCTCCCATAAATGCAACACCCTCTCCCTTTTCGCCCTTCCTCTATTAATAACATTTTTTATGTGGATGATACATTTGTTACAACTGATGTACAAATATTGAAACATATCTACCAACCAATTTAAGTAGTTTATATTATGGTTTACATCTTGGACCATACACTTTTATAAATTTTGATGAAACTTAACATGGCCTATATCCATCATTGCAGGATCATGTAGAACACTTCCATTACCCTCAAAATGCTGCCTCTTCCATCTATTCTATTCCTTCCTCCCCCTCCCCTTGGGATCCAGGGCAACCACCAGGGTTCGCTCTTTGCAGGACCAGATTAATAACTACTTGCAAAAACACTAAGGGTTTGACACACTGGTCTGTCCTCCCCTATTAGGCACTGCCCATGCTCTGGAGAGACTCCTCCTCCTCTATTTGAGAACATAGTGTACCTCCCCGGATGGGAGTTCAACAACTTCCTGCTTATTATGTGGGTCTCCATCCCTTCATACAATACACTATGTCAAGGTGAACAATCACACACTCCCTGGAAGCCTGTCCCAGGTGTACCTTGTCCTCAATGCCCCCCATATCCAATGGCCTGAACCAGAAACCCTATCTTGCCCTATTGCCAAAAGAACATTCCCAGCATTGTAGTTTCAACCATGTACCCACCAATCGCTAGTGTTCACCTGCTTCCTCTCCCAACCATCCCCCCAGTTCCAGGGACAGTCCAAATCCCCTCCACACCCTGCCCTACTGACATACCTGCACTTTCTAACCCAACAGTATCACTGCACCACTGTCATGTCCCTCTACAGTATAACCTCACAATTCCACCTTATCATAGATTTTGCCCATCTGGGCATTGGCTCACAGCCTTCCTCTCCCTTTCTATTTCCCATAATCCTATCTTCCAGACTCTAGCTCTCTGAGTCTGCTCAATTTGCTTATCATATCAGTGAGGTAATGAAATATTTGTCCTTCAGCGTCTGCTTTGCTTCACTCAACATAAGGTCCTCAAGATTCATCCATGTTATCTCAGGCGTTAATATTGCATACCTTCTTACAGTTGAGTAATACTCCATTGTATGTATATACCACAATTTTTTATCCATTCATCTGTTGAAGGGCATTTGGATTGGTTCCAACTTTGGGCAATAGTGAATAATGGCACTATGAACAATGGTGTGCATATATCTGTTCATGTCCTTGCTTTCAAATCTCCTGGGTATATACCCAGTATTGGAATTGCTGGATCATATGGCATTTCTATAGTTAGTTTTCTGAGCAAATGCCTAACTGTCCTCCACAGTGACTCCACCATTTTACATTCCCACCAGCAGTGGAGGTGGGTTCCCATTCCTCCACATCCTCTCCAACACTTTAGTCCTCTGATTTTTAATAGCCACCAGTCTAATGGGTGTAAGATAATATTTCGTTGTAGTTTTGATTTGCATTTCCCTAATATCTAGCGATGTTGAGCATCTTTTCATGTTCTTTTAAGCCATTTATATTTCTTCTTTTGAGAAATGTATACTCAAATCACTTGCCCATTTTATAAATGGGTTTTTTTATTTTTTTATTTTTTAGGTGTAGGATTTCTTTATATATGCAGGATATTAGGCCCCTATCAGATATATGGTTACCAAATATTTTCTACCATTGTGTCGGCTGCCTTTTCACTTTCTTGACAAACACCTTTGAGGTGCAAAAGTTTGTTTGTTTTTTTTTAATTTTGAGGGGGTCTCATTTATCTACTCTTTCTTTTTCTTCCCATGCTTTAAATTCAGGAAGTGAGAGTCCTCCAACCATATTCTTCTTTTTAAAAATATTTTTGGCTATTTGGGGCCCTTTATATTTCCAATTAAATTTTTATAATTGGCTTTTCCATTTCTGCAAAAATGAAATCTGTTGGGATTTTTATTCGGATTGTGTTGAATCTGTGTATCAGTTTGGTAAGAATTGACATATTAATGATACCTAGTCTTCCAGTTCATGAATACAAAATGCCTTCCATTTATTTATGCTTCTTAGGTTTCTTTTAGGAATGTTTTGTAGTTTTCTGAATGCAAGTCCTTCATGTCCTCATTTAAGTTTAATCATGAATATTTCATTCTTTTAGTCGCTATTATACTTTGAACTGTTTTTCTGGTTTCCTTCTTATTGCTCATCATTACTGTGTAGAAATGCTATTAATTTTTGTGAAATAATCTTTTATCCTGCTATTTTGCTGAACTACTCAATTAGATTTAGTAACTTTGTTGTGGATTTTTCAAGATTTTCTAGATACAAGATCATATCATCAGCAAATATTCCAAGAATTAATTCTTCCTTTCCTGTATGGGTACCTTTTATATCTTTATCTAGTGTAATTGCTCTAGCTGGAACTTCTAGCAAAATATTGAATAACAGGGGTGACAGTGGTCATACTTGCCTTGTTTTAGATCTCAGGGGTAAAGCTTTAAGTCTTTCACCATTTATTACAATGCTAGCTGTAAGTTTTTCGTATTTACACTTTACCATATCTGGAAATAATCTTTCTATTCTTATCTTTTGGAGTGGTTTTTATCAAGAAAGAATGCAATACTGTGTTGCAACACATTTTGTGTTTTTTTCTTCTTCAGTTTATGAATGTGGTTTATTACACTATCTGATTTTCTTGTGGTGAATCACCCTTACATACCTGGAATAATACCCAGTTTATTATAGTGTATAATTCTTTTATTGTGCTTTTGTTTTCAGTTTGCAATTATTTTGTTGAGGATTTTTGCATCTATATTCATTAGAGATACTGGTCTGCAATTTTCTTTTTTCATAATATCTTTATCTGGTTTTAGTATTATGGTAATGTGGATTTCATAGAATGAGTTTGTTCATGTGTTTTCTATTCAATTTTTTGGAAGAGCTTGATCAAGGTTGGTATTAGATTGTCTTTGAATGATGGTAGAATTCACCTGTGACACCAACTTTTCCTTTACTTTTTCATTTTTGGGAGGTTTAAAAGATTATTTCAATCCCTTCACTTGCATTTGATATGTTGAGTTCTTTTATTTCTTCTTAGGTCAGTGTAGGTTGTTCGTGTGTTTCTAGGAAATTGTCCAACTCATTTACATTGTCTATGTTTTGGTGTACAGTAGTTAATAGTATCATCTTATGATTGCTCTAATTTCTGTGGGGTCAGTGGTATTTTCCTTCTCATTTCTGATTTTATTTCTTGTTGTCTTCTCTCTTTTTTTCTTTGTCGGGTTAGCTAAGGCTTTGTTAAATTTTTTGTTCTCAAAGAACCAACTGATGTTTTTTTTATTCCCTCTATTTTTTTCCTGTTCTTGATTTCATTTTTTGCTGTTATTTCTTTACTATTTCTTTCCATTGGCATGATTTGGGAGTATTTTGATGTTCTTTTTCTATTTATTTCTGTTGTACAATTAGATCTTCAATTTTATCTCTTTCTTCAATTTTAAGGTAAACATTGATGGCTATAAATTTCCCTTATAGCACTACCATTGCAGTGCCCTATAGGTTTTGCTATGTTGTGTTTTCATTTTCATTTGTCTCAAGGTATTTACTGAATTCTCTTGCAACTTCTTCTTTAATGAACCAATTACTTAAAAGTGTTTTGTTTAATCGCCATATAGTTTTTATTTTCACTTTTTCTTTATATTATTGATTTCCAGCTTTATTGTGTTGTGGGTAGAGAATATGTTTTGCATAATTTAATAATTTAAATTTGAGTCCTGTTTCGTGACTCAACATCCTGGAGAAGGCTCCATTAGTGCTTGAAAAGAATGTATAACTTGCTGTTTTTGGGTGTAATACTCTAAAAATATTGTTAGCTCTAGTTTATATATTATATTATTCAAGCTCTCTGTTTCTTCTTTTTCCTCTGTCCAGATGTTCTACCCAATACTAAGAGTGGAGTATTAGGATCTCCAAATATTATTGTATAGACATCTCTTTCTCATTCAGTTTTGCGATTGTGTGTCTCATGTATCTTGGGGCACCCATATCAATTGCATAAATATTTAAAATAGTTAATTTTCTGGGTGAATTACAGCTTTTATTAATATATAATAATCAGCTTCATCGCTTAAAAAAGTTTTCCATTTTTTAATTATTTTGTCCAATATTAATATTGTTACTCCAGTTCTTTTGGGTTACTATTTGTGTGGAATATCTTTTATACCCTTTCTCCTTTAATCTTGCCATTCCTTACTTCAGAGATGATTCTTTTGTAGACAGCATATAGATGGCTCATATTTTTTATTCATTCTATCAGTTTATGTCTTTTGATGGGGATGTTTAAGCCATTAATATTCAATGTTATTATTGTAAAGACATTAATTAATTCTTCTTTTTTCTCCATTGTTTTTCCATTGCCATATGTTATTATAGTTTGCTTACCTGTTAATTTAACCATCCTATTAACCTTCATTTCTACACTCTTTCCCAAATTTCTCACCTTTTTTTTTAATTCCTTTCAGGATGCAGATTCCCTGAGAGACAGTGTGTACTCAGTCTCTCAAATTCTTTAGAGTTTTCCTATGATTGGCTCAGTCCATTAAAGAAAGTTGTCATTACTCCAAAAGGAAAAAAAAAAACACCCTCTTACACCCCCATATTATAGACCCATAACATTGATATAGTACCTTCTTTTCCATGGCTGAAAAAATATTAAATTATTACTGTTAACTATAGGTCTATTCAGATTTATTCTGTTTTGTGTGTCTTGTCCTTCTTGGATGTTGATATGTTTCATAATGATTGCGATGCTTTTGGTCATTATTTCCTCAAATATTCTTTCTAACCCTTTTCCATTCTCTTTTCTTTCTGGGACACTGATAACACATATGTTTGAGCATTACATGTTGTGATTTTTAAACTTTTATTTATTTATTTTAAAGATATTTAGATTATACATATGTCACATAAAAAATATAAGGGATTCCCATATGGCCCATTCCCCACACCTCCAATATTTTCCCACATTAACAACATCCAACATTCACATCCAACAATATATGAAAAATGAGGAAGAAAAAGGACTGTGTACACATTGTACCAATTTTAATTTCCTGGCTTTGATATAGTACTGTAATCATATCAGAAGTTACTATTAGTGGAACTGGGTAAAGATATATGGGAAATCTCTGTATACCATCTTTGTAAACTCCTGTGGATCTATAATTATTTCAAAATAAAAATCAAAAATTAAAAAAATTAAAAAAAAAACAAATACTGTATCTAGTAAGGAGTCATCGTGCCTGGGTTCCGAGATTTGTATTTAAATTATAATATGGTACTTAATTTATCTTGTTCAAGGTAAATGAGATTTATTTAGTCTTGGAAAAACAAAGTGAGGTTGTCTTTAACCAGCCAAGTTCCTTACTAAATTCTATAGTATAATAATGCAATCCATCAGCTCATTTATGAAAAAGGAAAGCACTATAACTTAACAGTCATGGTGACATGGAGGGAATACTCACAGCCTTACAATACCATGCATTTAACTTTACACCACTTCCCTCTAATATATAAGTAGAAATGTCTCTTATGTTCATTTTCCACACCTCTAATATGTGTGTTATTCTTTAGTTTGAAATATCATTTTTCTCACATGCTATGAAACATCTTCCAACCTCTCCAAAAGGAATATGCTAGTGTTTAGACAAATATTGAATAACAATTTTTGAGGAAACAGTG